>JAIGNY010004597.1:1430000-1492500 GCA_020152595.1 Chiridota heheva
CACATTCTACATTGATTCGGCCCGGCAAACCGTAAGGAAATGTAGGAATCCATTGTGAAGAATGTTTTCGCATGATGAAGTGTGGAGCCTATATAACGACAATTTATGAAATCTGATGTGTGTAAAAATGAGTTGATTTGGATATAACCTAAATCATAATTAAGTTGGGCCAATGTAAATGGCTCGCATGGTTAGCCCTACATTGGAAAAATGGATAACTGGATAACTAACGGTTGGGTGCTCATAGAAGAACCTTAGAACTCTTGGTCTAACTTCAAACATTTAACAATGTTTCCACGTTTGGCTAAAGTTGGATCAACATTGGTCCAAGTTAGGTCCAACTTAAAATGGTGACAATGTTACCTAAATGTGCCAACTTTAGACCAGCGTGGTGTGCTACTGGGCTATTTTTGCACTTAACCCTCAAATGGCGATGTTCCCAAGCCTTTAAGATTTGTGTCCATAATGCCTTTCATATTTATATCATCTAAAATGGGAAAGGGCTATCTGATAAATAATAACATAATTGGTCCTATTGAAAACACAGATATCTTTTTTTTATAACAACATGCATAAACTGACAAAGAAGTTTAATTGATATTTATTCTACAAATGTATATCAGCTATAAGGTATTTGAAATAAATATTTACGGCCCTTCATATAGGGACATTACACAGCGAAACACCCCATCCCAATATACAGTTCCTCCTTTGCGTGTGATGCACAAAATGATTCCCCTTCTTACAAGTTTTATCATTTTATTGCCCATTTTGCTGTTAGGCACATACACAACTTGGCGGACAAAAAGTTGATAATGACCAACTTCAGCAAACTGAACTGTTTTGGTATACACTAGGTGGCGTGGTATCACATATGGGTAGCCATGCGCCGAGAGTTAACCTGATCTACGGTGTTGGTTGCTATTGTGTGTGTAATATGGTAATGCTCCTTTAATCTTGGAACATGTTCAACCTGTAATCGAGGAAAAAGGGTGCTATTTTGCCGTGATTTTTTCGTACTTATCAATTTCGTCCACCATTATGATAATCAAAAATCGACGTGTATTAAACATTTTCTTTAACTTAACTCTAGCGTCACCAGTTAAATTTTTTGAATTAACACATTAAAATCGTTCAAAATAATTCAATTTGTTTTACGACTCGTGCCATCAAATTGATATAAGTCACTCAACAAAATTTTATCTGAAGAAATTTTTAGTTCATTTTGTCTATATCTAGTTTGATATGATAAATCATTACTTTGACTGAATATATTTGCAAGCATATTTTATGATATTATGTTCCGTAATCTTGTACCTTCAAAAATATTGCCACTAACTAGTCTTTGTTGTTTTAGCAGTAAAGCTATACTATATTTAATAGTATTCTTTAACGCTTTTTGTAGATTATAGTCGAAAAAGTCACAAAGATTAATTCCATCCCGACAAATGTTTGACGAAAAAGACGATTTTCACTATAAGTGAATACCGATAAAAATTTGATAAAAAGAAGCTTTTCTGTAGCGTCATCAGATCAAAGTAGAAGCTCTTTGATCAGATAAATCTCTACAATTAAGATCGTTCAAAATAGTTCACTTTGTTTTACGACTTGTGGCATAAAGTTAATATAAGTCATAAAGCAAATATCGTCTGAAGAAATTTGACATTTTTGGTTCATTTTTGTCTATTTTTGGTTTGATATAATAAGATATTATATCTCTCTTTTGATTAATTCATAACAATTGACGTAATTCAGTACTTTTCCTGAATATCTTGTGCACGCTTATTTTATGATATTAATGTTCCGTAATCTTACCTTCAAAAATATTGACTTTCTGTTGATTTGGAAATTGATCTTAAATGATTGCGCGTAGCGGATCAATAGACGACTGGGGACAACGACCGACAGAACGGTGTTTTAAGCTCTTGAATTCCCACGTGGTTTCAGGTACGCCTGCGAGAAAGATATAATCATATTTCAGGCGTTAAGTCGACTTCAAAAGCCTTAACTGCCGCGTATGAGATAGAGAGTATACTCGTATCTTCTGGGATAAAAGCCGTCTGATAAGTTATAAATGTTTAATGGTTTGCTTTTAAATACGACGCATTTCTATCAAATCATCGCGAACATCTTTTCATTCCTGGGGGAAAAGTTGTCTAATTTTTCAATCATTCGGAGAGCTAATGCGTGATTATCGAAGTGTTTCTTGGTTGATATAAAAAATAGAAAAAAACTTCGTCATAGATGCGTAGCATACATTGCAAGAAAATAAATTAGATTCAAAATTCACGAAGACGTTGCATGGGATACGTGGTTACCTGTGTAACATTAACGGAAATAAATTAAATAATTGCCGAATGTAATCTGTAAACCTTGAATTAGGACTACTGTTTTCTATTGACACAAAAATAGTCGAACACAAACAAAATAATCGCACCACGAGCATTCGTGATTATTAAAATGTAGGCAGTATACTGTATTACGAAAGATATCCAGCGTAACATTTAATGCATTTATTTGTTTTCTCTTTTTTTTTAAAGGCAACATAAACAGTTATCAGGCATCTTGATATAAAAGGAAAGTTTTTAATGGCTGTACAAGAACACCCTTAAAAAATTAGCTCAGTGGTTATTGCTATCTGGCATGAATGAGGACTTTCATAGAAAACAAAAACGGGAAGAAACTATTTCAATATCTTATTCCATTGAAATATTTGAGTTAATATTTGAGCTTATCTGTCAGTTTGTGTAGAAACTACTGGTGTAATTAGTCTGTTCTGGAAGGTTGGCGCCCTCGTCCTCACTTTAAGGTATTTGTACAGGTTAAAGTGCTTTATATAAAACTGATTGAACTTTTTTGTATGATTTCAATCATTTTCCTAAAACTTTCTTCAGGAGGTAAATCACACATACCTTACTAGATTCTGTTTTAGTACTTTCCTGACATATCCAAAGAAAACATACCATATAACAGTCGGAAACATGACCTCAATCGACCCGAAAACTTCAATCAAAATTACGTGACAATCAATTTGAATTCGAGTGATGAATTTCAAATTAATCTCCGTTCGAGATTAGGGCAATTTGCTCTAAAACTGAAGAACACATATTTATCGTATGGATACACGATACAAAATTTGAGTTTAAGAATTAATGACATCGTTTTATGTCACAATGTGAGCACTACTTTTCGCACAACAGCCTATGAAAGATAAAACTCGTGATTAATTGACAATCGACCGATCCAAAAAAGGATAAAAATCACGATTTTTTTTTTTTTACCCAATTCGTGAAGTAAAAGCAAAATAATGTTGTTTAAGTTAGGAAACAAAATAATTTCAGATTCATCTTAGGACAGATCACAAACCAAGGGCCTAAGAAAAGTTATATCCCAATTCGATTAGACCCGCTGTCGGCTTGAATTGGACGCCATGATTATAACGCATGCGCATTGAGTGTATGTCCGTAAAACGGATGTACGACACTAATAGCCGATCTACAGCGCTGCTGCCTCCAAAGAACAACTGATGCTATTAGAGGGGAAATAAACGCTCTAGGTTTTCAAAACTCTTAGATTCAATTGTATATCAAGAGAAAAGGGTTATTTTGTGATTTATAAGAGTAATTTCATACCTAATTTCGAGATGTGTACCCGTCATATCAGCTTTAACGTTTGAAAAGCTGTATACCTTTCAATTTTTATAACTGTCAAGTTTAGATAGATAAGTAGGCCCCATCAGTATTTTACGGACCCAATTTACCTCATTTGATAATATGAGGTAACATTTTTACGAATTTGGACATTTTTCTATATTCCTATCAGCCAACAATCGAACACAATTTTCTGAAATTTAGTGAGAGGGGCTCTGGGGCCCCAAATCGTGACAGCTGTCATATTTCGCCTGGAAAAAGAGTTGTTTATATAACTATTACTTTTTTTGTATTTGTGGCAAAAGTTGGACATTTTCCAATGTGGGGCAGGGGGTGGGGGTGGGTGGGGGGGGGTCCATTTTCACAGAAAATTTTCAAAAATTGGGATAATTTTTGTTGTTCACATATATTTCGCTTTTCAAATTGCTTTAAGAATTGGGCTAAATTTGTACACTTTTGTCTTTGAAGGGGGTCTTGGACCTCACTTTTTTAATGCTGGCTCCTCCACAATTAGTGGTGCAGCTATCGTCCATGGGGGATATTGTGTTTGGGACACTTGTCCAAGTATTTGCAATATGACATTGCTTGAGCCGCTTACATTTACGTTGAGATGTACACACAAACTACACTGGCATAGTATGGAGGTTTATCCATTAAAAGTGGTATCTCATTGGTTAGAAACCCTGGGAATAGAAACACAAATCTGATATTCTGGCACTTTGAACTCCAAGTCACTTGTGTCTCCTTACCAAAAACGTCGCTCAGGTATTCTGATTGAGCTCAGGGTCATCTGAATGGTGGTGGTGGTGGGGGGGGGGGGGGGATTTGAAGCATCAGTTTCCCCACTGGATGGATTTATGAGGGCTCCCCGAAGAGGAACGGTTGGATTTCCAACTGCTATGTTAATTTTGCAACTGGCGTCCTATTTTGTTGGGAGGCATCCCAACCCCACCCCCTTATAGTGACGTCTCTTCTCCTTACCAACGATGTTGTTACACACCTGGTAGGAATGTTTACCTCTGAAACTTTTTATATTTCATCTGTGTTACATGGAACTCCAGACTTTGTTCAATTATCATTCCAGCTTTAAATAAGTCTGTCATAAATTCAAGTGATTCTTCTTCTGTGCAATGTGGGGCAAACTGTCTGTTGGGAGTGAGTAGGGTGGGACATGAAGGGCACGTCACTAAGCAATCCATTGGAGAATAACACTCTTGACCAATATAAGATGATGAATACTTACACGTAAGGGGTATACATAATACCGCTGAGGAGCAGTCCCACCACGCCGGAGCTCGGATAACCTATAATATTAAAGCACTATTATGAGGGCTGGGGCAACCTATCGCAAACAATCATGGGAAATTCCTGGGAGGAGTAAAATGATAGGGAAATCAATGACTATAAGGCATACAAGTGATGTAGTCATAACTGTGCTGCGTCTCCTTGTCACTAACTGTCAGTCTGTCAATGTTGTGATACTTTTTTATCTGGAAGTGCTTGAAGATAATCTGAATGATCCAAGGTGCTTCCAAGTGACAAACAGAAATCGAGTTATTTTTAGTTACTGCAAATTTTCTACTTACCGAATTCCATCCTCTCTTCTGTATGAATCAACCGTTTTCAAGAAAGGCTGATTGTGTAATACAGGGTTTTATCTAAGGCTTCACGTGAGTGGTATAACCCAATAAATAACCAAATGTGGCACCACCACAGTACTAGAGAGTCCCCAACCCAACTGCCCAATAAGCATATCTAAACTAAGATCATGATAGCAATTTTTCATTTTAAAGAAAAAATGTACTCTATAACAGACATACATCAATATTTGAATTAAAGGTAACTTTTAACACAATGTGGTTTTCCTTCCCCCCTGGAAAATCTGCCTCGCACTTTTCAATGAAATCATTGTAGCACTTTTGTTTGTTCAAATCCAATTAAATTTTACAACTGGTGGTGCATTACTCTATTCCCAATCTCTATTAAATCATTTTAAGAATAAGCAATTCAAAATTGGGCATGACTTTTCTCTGGGCTGTCAGATTGCATAGAAAATCTTTCAATATTTCTTTTATACTTTCTATCCTTGTTTCTGACAACCAAATAAACACGAATAAATTATTGGATTAGTTTAGTGTTACACAACATATTACTTTGCGAATGCAAGACATTCATGTGTACCTTGCAGATCTGTTACAATAAGCTTGTCTGTTATTTCAATTACAAAAGTGGCTCCACCAGATCTACAGTAACCTAAAACACAAAATACATGCAAAACTGGTATGGCTATCCTTGTTTGAGGCAAGATGAATTTATAGATGAATAATTTAGGGATAAATGGTACAAAAATACAAACATTCACATAACACGGAAGAGAAGTCAAAGAAAATACTTTATTTGATAGTACAATTTATTTGTCTCTTTTGGTTTAAATGTAAGTCTGGTTTCAACTTCATCAGAAATAGGCAATGCATTAACCCTTCATATGTATAAGTGTTTAAATGTGTAGCGGCACTTTATGCTAAATTGCTGTGTAAAATCCATGAAAAATAGCACCCAAAAAAAAAAATCATCCAAATGGGTTAAAAATTAAACATTTTAGAGCATTTTAAATTTTCAGTTAAAAATATGCAAATGTTTGTTCCTCTTTATGTTCCTCTTCTGATTTATGAGTGGGCAGAAATTCCTATTTCCTTATGTAACCCCTTTCTTTTGTTTTTAATTCATTGTCACACATTTGTGAAAAATGGAAAGGAATTTTAACCAAACGTTGTTAAGTGTTGACCATACATGCCATACCCTTAACCATAATCTAGCAGGAATAGACTTGGCCCTCATTTTTAAGAAGTACAATTTAGGGAAGAAATATAAAGAATTACATAAAGCTTTTCACCTACCCTTTCGTAAACTTTTAAACTTTGATTTGGACTACAGGTATATTTCACTTTACATCTGAGCAAGCTTTGTATGTTTGCTTTAAAGGACCAGACATCAGTTAATGATAAAATTAAATTTAGTTTTAGATTGAGCATTTTAAAGCTTTATGAAATAACACAACAAATAATTGTTCACACAAATACAAAGTGTTGTTTGTCTCGTGAGTGGAACCGCCCTTCATTTCCTGTTTTTTCTTCAAAATTGTGATCTACAGTAGTTTCAAAGAGAGCAACTAGCTTTGTTTTTTCTTTGCCACATCCCAAATAAATTATCTCGGTCAATAGAGGAAAAAGACAATATATTACACCATTAAAATATTTTTATCATACTGCATCACATCACATATTATACATACCCTAATAAAGCTCAAATTTTGATTTGCGGATTTGTCTGATACTTAATACGCTTTTTTAAGTAGAATTCCTTGTCAATATTTTCTTGCACCAAACTGTAAGGTAAATGTTTTAGATGTCATTAGTCTTTTATGACAGCCTTTCGAAGTATGTGTCTATGAAGTACTACAAATAAAAGACTATTAGATATCAACAAATCTATCAATGCCTCAACACTGGTATTAGAAAATGGACAAACAAATCTCATCAATATATTCTAAAAGAATCCTTAAAAAGTTATACTTATTTTCCTGCTTCTCCCATCATTTTTTTGTACACGCATAAAAGTGCTTAACATGATTTTGCACTATACAAATTGAATATTGTTTTATAATAATAACATTATTGTTAAAGATGGTAATTATTGACCATTAACCAGTTACATGGCACTTTACTGTTTCTAAGTTGAGTTTTCTAAAGGATCAATAATGATAGTTTGCATAAGACATTAAACCATCTGCATCTTGTTTACCTGTTTTGTTGATGCAAAGATATATTGTGGTACCCATATTCATGTCATACACTGCTTCAATATCAAATTGTACTGATCCAATTCATTACGGCAGGTAAAACAAAGAAATATATAATATGAAAGAATCATTTCATGAAACAATATTTCACATATAGAATCAGCACTTCTTTCAATGTATCATGTATGAAGTATGCTGTAAAAAATAGGATGGATGGAGACATCATGCGATGCTGAATCACTGTCAGTCACATCATTCTTTTTCAGTTGGTGTTGCTGTATCTTCCATGCAAGCTAAATGACTGATTGGTAAATACAAATCTAGTCCTGATACTGCACTTGTTTGAGCATATTAGTAGTAAGAGGCCGCTATGCAGACTCCGACTAATCAGAAGCCAGCATTGGTATCACGTGATCACGTGATAGTGGCCCTGAGAATTTTTCCTCTGGGTCATCGGATTGCCGTCACAAGATATTCTTGATTGTTTCGCAGAGTCCTTTTCAGCGAGGTGTATAGTTCATTTGCATATACTTAATGCTAACTTCTGATTGGTCGGGGTCTGTATAGTGACCTCTGAGATTTTTTCCTCAGGGTCATCGGATTGCGTCACAAGATATTCTCGATTGCTCCGCAGAGTCATTTTAACGAGGTGTATAGTTCAATTGCATTGCTGGCTTCTGATTGGTCGGGGACCGTCTGTATAGTGACCTCTAAGATTCTTTTTTTTTTTTTGGGTCATCGTATTGCGTCACAAGATATTCTCAGTTGTTCTGCAGAGTCCTTTTAAGGAAGTGTATAGCTTTTCCTGACTGGGTGTGTCAGGTCAATGGTGGGGGTATCATGGTACTCATTGTTGCCTATTTCAAAACAATAAACCCTGATAATCTGTTGATAAGAAGCTTAGATTTGACAAAGAGTTTAAAGTGTAAAAAGTATCAATAATATAGATAAATCGCCATGTCACGATTATCGATAATATCGGGATAATATCGTAACAATTTACCAATTCACGTTATTCGAAAAGAAATTGTACTTGACAATTGAGAAACAGGAAACTTGTGATGTTTGAGAACATTGAGCGACGATATTTTTGAAACGGTGTGATTTGAGGAGACGTTTTTTGAAAATGTGTACGATTTGAGAACGAAATTATATTTTCAAATCCCATTGACTTTGCACAGGGAGCAAAATTTGATCGACGATATTTTGAAAACGTGAATGATTTGATAAGACATTTTTTCTGAAACTCCTCATTTAAGAAACAATTTTTCTGAAACTCATCATTTGAGAAACAATTTTTCTGAAACACTGTTATTTGAGGCAGTTTTTTGCTGAACTGTTTTTCATTTGAGAGGACAAAAAATGGCATCTACAAGGGAATGACAGGACAGAACTGCACTTTAATGCGAAAAAAAAGGATCTACGGTGGCTTAATCGTGGGACTATTTGGATAAAAACTACGTTTTTAACGGGGAAAATGGCGTCAACGGGGGAATGACAGGACATAACTGCATTTTACCGCGAAAAAAAGGGGGGTGGGACTTGATTCCAAACCACGCTTCTGAACTTTTTTCCTTGAACATTACATTTGAACATGCACTTCTTGAAATTCCGCGTCATTTAAAAACCATTTCTTAGTTTGAATTTCCAATGACTTTATACAGGGCGTCAAATTTGAGAAGGCTTTTTCGTTTTGACGTGTACTTTGAGAAACAGTTTTTAAAATTCCTTGACTTTTGAGCGCTTTTTTTTTTCTCAACCGTTAACGTTTGAGTGGATAATTTGAAAAAAAAAGAAGTGGTAAGAACGAGGGAAATGGGTTAAAAAGCGAGGGACTTTATTGCGTATACGCAATAATGACGTCATTACCTTGAGCATGGGGGCACTAACAAAAGTATCTATGACCTTATGAAATGTAGATGTGTATTTGTATGTGAACATCGACCAGTCTAGGACTTTCCGGAGAGAGCCGCCATGACGACGGAACGTCGACAACCCTTGCGCCGTGCCAAAGCACTACTTAAACCCGATTTCGCCCGAGTTATATTGCCCTATGCGAGGTTGACGAAAATACAGTCGCTACCCCCATCTAACATCAGGCAACTCTAACGTATCAAGGGTAAGCAATGTGTGTGTTTCCTTGTGACTGTAGGAATACATGCATCTGTCTTTCACACTATGAACCGACATCAAGTATGCATCCCCTAAATCAATGAAATAATAATAATGTTCAAACTTGAACGTGTAAAAAAGTTTATGTTAAAAATTATACCGCCGACACCGATCCCTATGCCTCCTTCCTGTTTCTCAGGCAAGACAAAGAAAAACGCTACATACGTACGTATTGATGATCAAGTAATGCGCGTGCGTTCTACTACTCTGACGCAAGGTCCGTTCTGTTTAAAGCCTGAGCTAGAAATGAATAGCATTTTGGATGGATTCACGCGATGCGTTGGTCACATGCTATACCACGCATGTTCCACAGATGAACGTGACAAAACAATGTACGATATTGTCTATACACGGTCTGACGTCATTTCATTTTGCCCTCTAGCATAATCAGATCCACAGGTCATCGATAACATCAAAGACATTTAAACAAAAAATCTATATTGATCCAATATTAAATAAACAAACATGGATTATGAATGTTTTTTTTCTCATACTATTGACATCGATTTGCCACGCCAACAGGTTTAATCTTAACAGATAGTTTTACCCCATTATTAAACATCATATAATCAAACTTTTATCCACCCTATTATTAAACACGCATTATGTACAGAAATGATGTATCGATTGGTTATCTTTGTCAAACACAAGGACATTTAAACAGAGGATCTATATTGATCCAATATTGAATAAACAAACATGGATTATGAATGTGTTTTTTTTTCTCTTTGATATCAATTTGCCAGGAAAACAGGCTTCATCTTAACGATAGTTGTAGTCCCATTATTATACATCATATAATCAAACTTTTATCCATCTATTATCAAACACGCATTATGTGCAAAAATGATGTATCAATCGGCTCTACAACATTTTAACTTCCATTATTATACATTACATAATCCAAAATTTAACACTGAAGGCTCACAAACCCACGTAACAGCGGATAGCAAAAAATACGCATGATATACACAAAATGGATCGACTGTATATCCTACATCAAAAAAAGCTCGTGACGAAAATATAACTCAGTCAAATTGCGCTCGATTTCTTCTACATTTGAAATCCTTCATCTAATGCATGTCCTGAAATGACCCCAGAAGCAGGACCGATTAACGGCAGTTGGTACATACATATAGATCTAAAGTGAAATTTAACAAAGGAAACGGACCAATGCCACAGACATCAAAATTGACACCTAATATAACGGTAAATTGAAAAAAACGAAGCGGAATAAATAAAAAAAAATCAGTCCATTGCCTCGCGGGAGAAATACAAAATCGAAACTTTTTTTTTCCATGCAGGATAAATGTGCAGGGTGATCGCTAGCAATCTTTTTTGTTCGGACGTCATACTCCAACATCTTTCGTGTTGGTTGGAGTTAGCCCTATGTTAAACTGTATGTAGCAGTCATAGTCAAATTAATCAATACAAGACAGGATTTTCTTTTTGTGAAATACTCTTGTGTATACATCTATTATCGATGTGTGTTTATTGAAAGCATACCTTGATGACGTATTCACCTCAGGTGACTTTGAATAATTTGAAAAACCTTGGTCCCCTCAATATCGGTCAAAATGGACGTCTTTTCATATGTAATGCTTGAACGGGCAGTGGTAAATTCTTTGCTCGATTGGGTAGTTGTGAGCCAAGTGGATCTCAGGATTTTCCTAACCGAAAGTTCATCAAAACAAAATGACAACACATGCATACATTGATATCTTATAGCTTTAGGAAACTGAAAAAAAAAGCTCAGACACGGATTTTACGTCACGGAAAAGGTCAGGGAAAGGTCACGGAGGTGACGTTATAAACGTGTTAGAACATGCCGTAGGCAAAAAACAGTCCAAATAAGCAGGGATATGACGAAAATGTCTAATGGGACAAGGCTATGACAAGACCGAACAGGGATGGGTGTGGTGAAAATGTCTAAAATTACTTGGCCAAGGCTAACTGGGACAAGTCTGAACAGACGGCCATGTGAGGGAAATGTCACTAGGTAATGGCAACAAAGTTTTTTTGTTTTTCTCAAAAAAATGTTAGTGCTGTCAGGAGCATCATCAACCACACAATAAGAGCTCCGTCGTTGAGACTCTCCTGTGATGCAAATGAAATATATTTAAAGTTGATACCCGTGTACACGTCAAAACAAAAATTGCGTTCTCAAATTTGAAGCCCTGTATAAAGAAAAGTCATTGGAATTTCAAACTAAAGTATAGTTTTCAAATGACGCGGAATTTCAAAAAGTGCTTGCTTAAATGTAATGTTTGAGGAAAAAAATTTAGGGGCGTGGTTTAAAATCAAGTCCCACCCCCTTTTTGCGTTAAAATGCAGTTCTGTCCTGTCATTCCTCCCTTGACGCCATTTTCCCGTTAAAAACGTAGTTTTTATCCAAATAGTCCCACGATTAAGCCACCGTAGATCCCCTTTTTTCGCATTAAAGCGCAATTCTGTCCTGTCATTTCCCTGTAGACGCCAGTGTTTGTCCTCTCAAATGAAAAACAGTTGAGCAAAAACTGCCTCAAATAACAGTGTTTCATAAAAATTGTTTCTCAAATGATGAGTTTCAGAAAAATTGTTTCTCAAATGAGGAGTTTCAGAAAAAATGTCTTATCAAATCATTCACGTTTTAAAATATCGTCGCTCAAATTTTGCTCCCTGATCAAAGTCAATGGGATTTGAAAATGAAATTTCGTTCTCAAATCGTACACGTTTTCAAAAAACGTCTCCTCAAATCGCATCGTTTAAAAATATCGTCGCTCAATGTTCTCAAACATCACAAGTTTCCTGTTTCTCAATTGTCAAGTACAATGTCTTCTCGAATGACATGACTCGGTAAAATGTGACGATATTATCCCGATATTATCGATAATATACTTTTTTACAGTTTAAACTCTTTGTCAAATCTAAGCTTCTAATCAACAGATTATCAGGGTTTATTGTTTTGAAATGGGCGACAATGAGTAACATGATACTCCCACCATTGATCTGACACAACCAGTCAGGAAAAGCTATACACTTTGTTAAAAGGACTCTGCGGAACAATTGAGAATATCTTGTGACGCAATCCGATGACCCAGAAGAACAAATCTCAGAGGTCACTATACAGACCGGCCCCGACCAATCAGAAGCCAGTATTGCAAATGAACTGCACACCTTGTTAAAAGGACTCTGCGGAACAAGGTATTGGTCCATTACATGCGTAATAGAATTATGCCATTTTTGACCAATCAGATTGGTCAATTAATAGTGGTGTGATGACCATATAGGCAACAGTATTGAATGGAAAAAATATACACTTCGTTAAAAGGACTCTGCGGAACAATTGATAATATCTTGTGACGCAATCCGATGACCCAGAGGAAAACATCTCAGAGGTCACTATACAGACCTCAACGAATCAGAAGCTCCGTCGTCGAGAATATTTTGTAACGGAAATCTGATGACCCAGAGGAAAAAATCTCAGGGGCCACTATACAGACCCCGACCAAACGATGACCCAGAAGAAAAAGTCTCAGAAGTCACTATACAGAACCCCGACGAATCAGAAACTCCGTCGTCGAGAATATCTTGTGACGGCAATCCGATGACCTGAAAATCCTCAGGGGCCGCTATACAGACCCGGACTAATAGCCATCTAATTGTCTACCTGGGTTGGGTAGACAAACCAGTGCACCACAATTAATTATCAAAGGCCGTGGACATTGACTTGGTTGTCGATGTTATGTCTGTCCGTACGTCGTACCTGTGTTCTCGTTCGGGTCGTATTAAGTGTTTCGTGATAGCATTGTTACTATCATAGCGAATACGCAGGCGACGTAATTCTGCGTCATTGTAATTGTGTGTTCACTCATCGTCGTCGGGCCAACTAATTTGCATATTCTATGAATATTCATGAGAAACTTTTTACATAACAATTTTGTCCGACTTCGCTAAGGTCTGTAACAAATTTGGATCATACTACAGTAATAGGCCCTAGTAGGCCTTGGTGCTAAACCTAATTTGCCTACTGCTAATGCTACTAGGCCTAGGGCCTAATTATTTCAGTATTTGGTGCATAAACAGATCTTTCTTTGGTAGGCCTAAACCTAGTACCAGCAAATCCAAAATTGTGGATAACGGTAACAAGAATATCATATGTTTATATCCGTAAGTTCTGTCAATTTTACAACCAAATTTTTTTTATTTTGCATAATTCCGTCCTTGCATTGTCATAATAACAACCTAGTGTTACAGAAAAGCCGCACCTTATCACGTTAAGAAAAAAAAGTTTATAAAGTGAGAATTTCAACTGGCATTTTTCCTGAGCATTTTCATCCACTAAAAGTACATAAAAGTGGCTTAAATTTGACGACACTAATAGATCACTTTATAAAAACATACTGAGCCTAATAAAACGTTGTCTGCTAAGAGGAAAAGTGACTTTCATAGATCAGAAAAACGATTGACGAATCTTACCTTTTCAAAGATCATCACAAAATGGGCCACGAAAAATCTTTATTTTGGGAACTTTACCGAGACTGAAAATGCTCGGATCCCGTCATTTATTCTTCTCCTGTAGTGACGAATATTGAAACTGCATAAGTTAGAGCAATTTGAGTTATCCGGATTCATTCAGGAGTGATCGTTTTACAAATCCCAAAATGCTCAATTTGAACATTCGGGTCAAGGCCTCAGAAATTAATATTATTGTAGTAACGGTCATATAGCAAGGTCATGTTCTCAACCGATAATGCATACAGACTTGAAGGAATCTGAGGATGTGACGTCACAACTAGTTTGATTGCAGTGTACACAAATGATACAAAATTTTAAAATAAATATCTCCTAAACGGAATAAGATTCATGAATTCTTCTCTGCCGGTTTCTTTCATTTATGTCCTCTTTGTATGTAATGCACTTGATTGCCCACTCAACTGATCATTTACCTTTAAGGGTCATAAAGTAGTAAGGAATACTATGATTTATTTAATTATATATGCAGCTGCCACCAGATTTTGTTTCCCAATTGAAAGTATTCGTTAGTATTATACCATGCTAAGTTTTAGACTGTATTCGGACTGAAACTTTTACTGGCGGCCGGTAAAACATCTGTTAAAAAAGGTTTAGATTTGATATAAAACGGAGATTTTACTTAACGAATCTATCCATTACATTTTTTCGCAGTCAAGACGAAAGGGTTTCTGAATTCAAAAACACAAAAAAAGATATCTGAACATTTTTTGAAGATATTTGTCATCATATCTAATTTGTTATTTTCATTGTGTTTAATTTTTACAACTATCGTAAATACAGTAAAAGTAATTTGGATACATGATTTGATATGGGTAATTTTGCTTATTTTCAGTATGACGTCACTGTTTTGTTTTAAAGGGCAAATCATGGCGAATTAAAACGCAGATGTACATGAAAAAGACTTGAAAATGTCGTTATGAAAAAAACAAGGAAAAGATAATTTTCATTTTATCATACAAACATGATACAGGATAACTATAAGTTTTGTTTAAAATAACCTAAAGTATAATTGCTCGACTGATTGTAAAGAAAGCATACAGGATCAAACGACAGAAATTCGCGTAACTGCCCATCAAGATTTCAAGTTGGCGTGCACTGAGTGAAAACACGTGTGACTTTATGTGATATAATCCTTTTTGCGGTCTCGATTCCATTACAAACACTTATTCTGAAGGATATCAGGTGAACCTTAGATGTAACGTTCTCCCTACTGATCGGTACGTAACCAGGAGAAGGACTTCTCAGTTTTTTTTTTTCCGATTCCCAATATGTTAACTTTCACCTCTTTTTTCGTTAAAGGTTTGGGCAGTTGGGACAGCAACATATAACTTTGCTAGCCCCATTCCTTACTTTCAATAAATCAGTTCTTTCCTTCGCCACGAGTTTTTTTTATTTTATCATAAACATAAATATGCCTTAGCATCCTTCACAATTTCGTGATCACGTACATAAAATTTGCAATGGATTATGAGCACAGGCATCAATTAAGTTTAGTTTCTGATTTATGGCTGATTTTGTATGATTGTGGAGAAATTATGATATTTCATATTAAAGACTTGCTCATAATCTTCATCTCATCTAATTCTATCAATTTGAACTACTGATAACTTTTGAAAAATCTTTCTTGCGGTTGTGTATAAACAATTTAATTTAAAGTCAGATTCCGATGTGCTCCTTCAAGCTATAGACTTTAAAAACATATGATTTACTTATTTAAAAACCATCCACACCTATTGGTGAGCGAAGATAGATTATTTGTTTTGATATAATAATGAGATATGTGTGACGCTGGAGAAATTATTCCCCTCCCCCGCCATAATTAGGGATATCTGATCCCTTTCAGGATTTCAAGTCTCGGGATCATAGGCAGCTCAAAATCTACACTGAAATATACCGGACGCCTAACGCGTCTTTTCAGTGTTCTGTTTGTTTGCTAATGCGTTTAAATTATGCACACTTGTATTCTTCATCAAGATTATAGACGTTCAATATCTTAACACTGGCGAAACCTTTTATTGAATACCATGCGTCAATGTGTTCTTACCAATATGATACGAGTCAACAAAAACATGTTCTAAGTTACACATATAGTGTTGCATTTCCCGCCATGCATTTTTACACGTCTCGTTGCGAAAACAAAACGCGCACTCGCTAAGCTCAACAAAACTGCATATTATATCATACAGTCGTCAGACTCGACAGTGCAGTGATCATGTTTGGGTGCCATTTTCTGTTACGTTACGTGTGTGACAAGCCAGAGAATGGCTCCAGTGGATCCCGGGGATACCACAGGGGTTCACTGTCCACTGGGGCCATTCTCTGTTACGTTACGTGTGTGAACAGCCAGAGAATGGCCCTTCAGTGTATTGTACAAACTTTTGAACCGGAATTTGCTTTGAATAGACATACATAACATGTAAACTACCGATTAATCTTAACCTAAAATCAATTTTAACTGAACAATCACAGTAGGCCCGGGTTAGAGTAAGGTTTCGGGTTTATGGCTAGGCCTTTAACGTTAGGCTAGGTTACTGTGACTGTGAAAATAAAATTGAGAATGCTAAACACAATCTGTACTTAGTTTCGTCTGCTTATAAGTTTGAATGATGCTTATTTAGATGCAATGCATTATGCAACAACAAAATACAAATACTATAATTTCAGGATAAGATTAATCGGTAATTTACCTGTATATATCTCACTTAACTACAGCTTTGGTCACTGAACGCGAAGTGTTCAAATTGTCCAATTTGAACACTAAATGGCGTTCTCTTTCTGTTACATGCCAATTACATGTAAATGTGCTCACAAATAGAACCGTCTATGTGTTCACAATTGAACGCTTGGTGTTCAGAAGTAGAACACTTAGTGTTTATTTATTAGAACACTAGTGTTTAGAGCATTAAGACGCGTTCTAAAACTGTTACAGTTTTGGTGTTCAAATAGTGTTCAATTCTCGAACATTTGAATTTGCAGTTTACTCTTAGGCTCTTCAATTAATATTAGATTACCGAAATTATACTATACTGTTCGTGTATAATTTAAATTTGCATTGTGTTGCGATTGGTCGTATTACGTGACGTGTACTGGCTAATTAGCGGAAGTTGAAATTTCAAAATCATGTATTTATTGTATTCAGTGGTGCAACCAAGATAAAATGTCAAGGAGTGGGGAGGGGGAGGGGTCAAGTCAAACCAAAACATGCACGATGTGCATGATAACGTGTTTTATGAGCAGGTTTGTCATGACTAAAAAAAATATTGGGACAGGTGTGCAGTCTTATAATCAGGAAGCAGATAGAAAGGTACTCCCTGAAAGGTTTTCTTTCGATTGGGTAAACTCGGAAATTGGAAATTATCAAGAAAAATTAAAGAAAATCTAGGTAAAATCATTGGATATTTGGGTAAGAATAATCGTAGAAAAATTGCCCCCAAAATGATTGAGGAATGATTTTGAGGAATTTAAGGCTGTGACATACAACAAGTCTGATTTCAGGCGTTTCTACAGAAATGATACCAAAATTTAAACTTTAATATCTCCTTAACGGAATATGATTTTGCAATGCTTTCATCATCATGTTGTTTCTTTTTAAGTCCTCTTTATATAAGATGGACTTGATTGACCCCTGAACTAACCTTTAATTCTGTAATTTCAAAAGCTTTTAAAAATGACATCTTTAGGCAGTTGTCCCAGAAGTCTCGCACATGTGTTAGGCAAAATAGTATAATCATAAAGGTCGTCAAGTTCTCTGTTGAATGTCTTAAAGGTCCAAGATTTATGAACATCGCAAAATGACCAATAATTCACTTAATTCTTGATGCACTAATAAGAAGAAGAACGAATGCATACATAAAAGAGTATACTATAGATGCGTTAAACGGACGTTAGATAGATTGCCTGCGTGCTTTATTAATCGGTTAAAGGAATTCATCATTATGCCTGTTACCGAATGAAGGAATTCAAGAGGAAGGAATTAAGACACTTTTATCAAGAGAAGGAGGATGTAGTAAATGGTTATTGTTCTTGCTATGGGCGTTATAAAGTGGCGTATATATGGTTTGGGGTCGTTTTTCACGGTGAGTATCTTAAAGATCCAAGATTAATAAACATCGCAAAATGACCTATAGATCTAACTTTGTCACTTTTTTTTTGATGAACTGATGAGAAGACAAAATCAATGCATGCATGAAACAGTATGGTGATATACATTACATAGATGCGTTAAACGGCATTAAAAATATTGCTTGCGTGGTTTGTTTGAGTAAACATTTTTTTGCAAAGAGGAGCGAATACAAACATTTTATCAAGAAGGGAAAGGGTGGAGTAGGTGATTATTGTTCTGGTTAGGGATGTGACCTAAAAGGCATTTGAATCATACCCAGTGAGCTCAAGTAATTGACGTGTTGATAACTGCTTTTTGGAGAGGTAACATCCAGAGGCGAATTGGTATTTTAGCGTTTAAAGTGTCATAATCTTGTCATTTACATGTATAACTATCACGCGTCATCGGCAAGGTGCTACACGCAGTCAACTATATATAATAGTTTAATAAATGTCAGAACCATATTTCCCATTGCCGTAAATTACGTTCAGTATTCCCGTCAGAACATATAGACCTTTTGAAATCTAAATCGGCAATTTCCGGATAACTATAGGTCACATAAAGTAATGGAGGAATTTTGGCCGTATGTACAATTCACGCACGGTATGGGACCAAGGGTATGAAAAAAAACGTTTTCAAGCGCACGTATCATACGTGCGTTATTCATGAAGGAAATACGCGGGCGTATTGCTGCTTAAATTTTTCTTTAAATCTGCACCTGATTGGTTGGGAAACAAAGGAAAAGTTCCCCCAGCATTTGATTGGTCGAAGTACTGAAGAAATCACGCTCGGCTAAACTCGGTTTGAAAAGGTCTATATTGCGTAAACTTGTTAAGGAAAATACGACAAAGTTAAAGGTTTATAACCACGTAGCAACAACTTGAGTTTAATTGGAGAAATATAAAAACCCGCCAGTACAATAGCAAAACATTAATAAAATTCAGTACAATTGGACAATTTTACAGCATTTTAAATTTCAAGGGCTTAGCCTATAATAATGAATTACGCAAACTTTATTTAGATTTTGTGACATCACAAAACATGAATTTCCTTATATTAACTGTTTTTTATTCTTCACCGGCATTAGTTGAATGGAAGCAGTTGAACACTACCAAGAGGTTTTGAATCTGTATCGTAACCTCAACTGTTCACGGAATAATTTATTTACTAACATTAAGGGTAGAAATATTAACAAATTAGCTTCCTTCTCTTTTACAACTTTTCCATATATAAATATATTTACAAACTTTGATGAGCTATAACTTGGAGAAACTATTCACGTTATTTAAAGACTTTTTTGATCAGAATTTAAAGTCCCTTCTGGTGAAAATAAAACCTCTATCTTTTCATATACTATTAAAGATTCGAGGTTTCGTGTATCTTAAAAGATATAACTTGAGTTCCGCCCACTTAAAGAAATTTTAGCAGTACACCCTTCACAAACACTGTATAAAAGTGAAAATACAATCGATTGTGTTCTCTTATTAAACCGCACACAAATCTCTGTATGGGTGAATGACGTTGGATCGATAGTGATATTTTTGAAAATGACGCAAAGAGAAATGAATTTTTTTGTAAAATATAACTCTTAAAATCAAAGACGGTGCCTCGTCTCAATCGTAACATTTTTTTCTCAACCACAAACTATTAGGGTTGTATTATTCTTCATCGAGAAATTCACGCTTTTTGTTATTAACTTGGCCTTCTATCGGCAGCTCAGGCTTTGAGAAAACTTATTTGTGTGAATTTGATTTGTATTGGGAAAATATGAGGAGTGTTATATATGTCATGTGTTAAGCTATATTTGCTGCTGACATGTTATCATACAGCGCCGGCGAGAAACATATTGCATGACATCGTATTATACAGGCAACGTTACATATTTCAGTCCGGTCCACGCTCCCGATCAGGAGTTATCCTGATAGGGAGATCAAGACATGCGCAGTGGTCATATAATTTAAACTGTTGCTAATCAGTTCAGCCGTTATTTATTTTTTATTTTTTGCTTGGTCAAATACTGTAATTTTAAAGTTGTATGCTTTAGAAAATGATATTGGAATTATTATATCTGTCACATTTGAGCTTTTGCTTGTGATTAAAATGTTAAAATCTGCTCTTCAAAAAATACTGAAATTATTCTTTAGAGATTACGTTAAAATTCCCTGGTGAAAGTCAAATTTGCGCTGGTGAAAATGGAGAAGATAAAATCATCGTTCTGTTACACCAATACAATTTGAATATTACGCATGCATTTTTCCTATCTTTGGCTTAAACTTATTTAACGTTATGTATTTCTTTATAGCGATTTGATTTTGGAAAGATGCATTGTGGGTTATAATGACAAAAATCTCCCGATTGGCAGATCTCCCGTTCGGGACCGTGGATCGGACTGTATTCGGTGGGGAGGGTACGTACCGTACACCGCAAATATACCGGACGCCTGACGCGTCTTTTCAGTGTTCTGTTTGTTGCTATCATTACGCAGTCAAGGCATCTAGGAGCAATCCTAGAAATAAGGTTATTTGAAATACCCTAAAAATAAAGTACTTTACGTATTACGTCATCGCATGAGCTTACACATTTGACCAGCTCACTCCAAAAATTCATGAAGAATCTGTTTTGTTGATTTTCTCAAAAAGGCGACACTATGAATTTCATACAGCCGTGGTGAAAAGTTTTGAATATCTATTTACTATCAGTCTCCGAAATTTCAGGATATACAGTGAAATTTTGGACAATCCAGAGCGGCAAATGAAAAATGCCATACGTTTAGTGTGGTTAGTCAAATGTGTGGGTTTATGCGATGACCTAATACATAAAAGTACCTTATTTTTAGGGTATTTCAAATTACCTTACTTTTAGGGTTGCTCCCGGACTGTTAGGTAAAAGTGTACGTGTCTTCTTCGTCAGGATTATAGATGTTTGATATCTTAAAGGATTACTTCAGTGGTCCATCATGTTTATGTTATATGAAAGAGGACTTCAAAAGAAACAAAATAGCGAAGAAAGCATTCAAAAATCTTATTCTGTTAAGGAGATATCTAAGTTTAAAGTTTGGTATCATTTGTTTAGAAACGACTGAAATCAGACTAGTTGTGATGTCATAACCTCAGATTCCTCAACGTCTTTATGTATTCTATCATATTTCTGCGATTTGGTGGCTTAAAAACTATAGGATATGTCAAAAAAGAAGTAAAACTTAATTTAGAAAGGTATTTATAATATACCACCTGAAGAAAGTTTGAAGATGAATAATTAAAATTGTGAAAGAATTATATAAACTTTCTTTAAAATACATAAAGACTCTGAGGAATCTGAGGCTGTGACATCACAATTAGTCTAATTTCAGTCGTTTCAACAGAAATGATACCAAATTTTAAACTAATATCTCCTTAACGGAATAAGATTTTGCAATGCTTTCATCACCATTCCATACAAGTTTTTGTAATGACGTAAAGTTTTGTCCCATTTAAAAAGAAACGACTGGTGTTGAAAGTCTGTTCAGTCTAGAATCTTGCAGTCCTCCTCATAATTGACAATAGTCATTTATTTCGGACATAACTTATATGAAGTATATGAAAGAGAACTTTAAAAGAAACAAAATGGTGAAGAAGGCATTAAAAAATTGTATTCTAGTTTAAAGATCTGTATCATTTGTATAAACACCACTGAAATCAGACTAGTTGTGACATCACAGCTTCAGATTCCTCAAAATCTGTATGTATTCTAATCATATTTTTTCCTGAGATTGTGTGGCTTAAAAACCATTGGATATGTCAGGAAAATATTAAAACAGAATATAGTAAGGGAAATTATAATTTACCTCCTGAAGAAAATTTGAGTAAATATAATTCAAATAGTAACAAACGTTTAATCAATAACAATTTTGTTGTTGTAGAGAATACGAGGATAAGGGCGTAGACTTTGCTACATCACACAAATGAGACAAAACTTTTCACTAGAATATTTGCTAAACGGAATAACATATTGATGTAGTTTTTTGACCATTTTGTTTCTTTTAAAGTCCTCTTTCACATGAGATGGACATGCTTGACCACTGAACTAATACTTTAACGGAAAGTAGTTTCATCACCATATTGTGTCTTTTAAGGTCCTCTTCCATACAAAATTAACTAGCTTAAACACAAGCTGTGCTAAGTATTTCAATGATTTATTTTGAATTTCTTGTTTCTCGAATTATAATAAGTCTCTTGAGGAAGGGGAGGGGGGGTTGAGTAGGGGAATTATATCTACTTAATTTATTTGAATAACAGTTTATTTGCAAAAAAATGCCGTCCATCTTTCAATCTTATGTAGCCTTAGACTTATTTGATTCAATCGGGTATTTTAGGTTTTAGAACTATGTATACCGATTTTGGCTGAATTGTCAGTTTATTTCTTTAAGAGTCGAGAGAAATTAAAGAGAGAATTTCGTCTCAAAAAATGGTTTGACACTCCGCTGTTAAAGGATTAGTTTATAATATATGAAAGAAGTGTAGAAACGTGTGGAATCAGACTAGTTGTAATATCACTGCCTCAGAATCCTCAAATTTTTATGTATTCTATTATGTTTTGTCCTTCGATTTTGTGGCTTAAAAACCATGATTGTATATGTCAGGAAAGTTGTGAAACGGAATCTTGTATGGATTTTTATAATTCACCACCCAAAGGAAGTTAGAGGAAAACAATTGAAATAGGAAAAAAGTTTAATAAACTTTTCTTAAAATACATTAACAATTGTTAAGAGTGTGAGGATAGGGGCGTTAACCTTCCATAGTAGACTTACTACACCAGTCATACAAATATAATAGAGATTTAAACTTCGATATCTCCTTAATGGAATAAGAGTTTGAACGGTTTCTTCACCACTTTGTTGGTCCCGATGTTGACAGCACCAGGGCCATATCAGGTCCGTTTGTCGTGCGTGTGTACGTATGAGTGTATGTATGTGTGTGCATAGGTGTATATCGGTGTGTATGTATGTATTTTTGTAAGTATGTGTGTGTTACGCCTAGCTCGTAAACACGATATCTTAAGAAAATTATTGGAATTATGTCATATGTTGTATACAGATAGCCTATGGTCGAAGATGTGCCCTATTGTTTTTGGTGGTGATGTAATGCATATCAATTAGTAGGCGGGGCTTAAAGTGAATATGTTCAAAAAGTGATGAGCAACTGTATGTCTGTTTTGCGTCATACTGGGCATGATAATATTGTTGATTATTGTGTACATGCTTATGTTATCAACATATGTTATTTATATTAATGGTGGGCGTGGCTTAATGTGAAAGTGCTAAATGATGTAAACATGTATCTCATGAACAGTATATCTGATTTATGCCATATGTGGTACACATATGGATTATGGTCTTACATATGTTATGTTTTCGTAGTGATGTCATGAATACTAATTAGTAGGCGGGGCTTATTGACAAATTCGTGAAATAGGATAAATGACCGAGATTATTATACTTGCTAAGATAATGTTGTTAAATATTGTGCAAATATTATTGTTGTCAACATTTTTATCGATCTGTATGCACACTGTAAATGTCAACGCCTCTTGTTAACGCGTTTTAGTGTAAATTTACCCACATACTAAACAATATGATGTTGAAATAAAACTGTCAACATTATTAACATGTTTGCCGTTGTCTTTATGTTAATTTTAGGTGAATGCGTTAAAAGTGGAAACGCTATCTGCCTAAAACACTAAAGCTTTAACACAAGTGTCTATGAGAGACGAGTTGTTATAACATAACACCATAGTGTTAATACCGAGTCACGTGATTGAATTCGCGGGCACAATTAATTGGCGGGCGCAGCAGACGTTTAGGAGTTGGACGGTCCTTCTTGTGTGGGTACATACATGTGTGGACTAATTCAAGGTAATATAACTTTTTTAGCCTAATTTTTTATATAATTAAAGTGACTAGGGCCTAATCGGATCTTACAGTTGTATGTCCACCTATCGTATGCTTACGTAGTGAACTTCACTTTATCTGTGTGTGTGATTAAGCTCAAACCTTATCAGCTTAGATGAGTTAGAGGCTAGTATAGGCCTACTAACGTGCGTTTAACGTTAGGCCTTCCAAGTTTCACCGTTAGGCCTTCGGCTAAGTGCAGTAAATGCGTTTTTTTTTAACTTCTATCGCAATATAAGACATAGTATCCATGCACATTTCTTGAAGCCTGCTTGCTACAGATCGAAAAGGAAATTTCATGGTTGTTGTCTAGTTTATTCGTGTCTTTAAAATTTCTTGACAACTTGTTAAGTTGTAGGACTAACGTTATAGATCAACTGCAGCACTCGCACTGCAATAGAAGCATAGGTTCGTCTGTTTGGAGTTTATTAAATCTTTGATCTAAATTATCCCGCGATCTATGGACAAGTGTGTGGATTTTTGCTACAACATCTTCTCAATAAGCCCTACCTGTTTTTTAAGCGAACAACTTTAATAAGTTCTGTCATAAGATGCGTATGTTGAGTGAGAATGAGTAATGTGCCATAGGTACATGGGCGATTCCTTATGAGATATGACATTTTTTTTATAGAGAAAGTTTATCTGGAATTGTTAGAAACTTTTAAGTACAAGGAATTTTGTCATCAGTTTACATGTTTGTTAAATGAGGATGTCTGGATGGGTTAGTACAAGAAGGCAATTCCTTGAAGAGGTATCAGATATTTTAAGAAAGTTAATTTGGAATTTAAATACAATAATAAAACTTACATTGTTTTTGTAAAAGTTTTATGTGTAGATGTAGGTTAAGTAGAAATGCTAGAAATTTGCAACTGTTATGTTGTTTTGTATGTTTATTAAGGTGGCCTTATTGGCTACATGTAAGTCAAAAATGTAGATATCCTTGAAATTAAAATATGTTTTAGCCCTTTGTCTGAAGAATCTGAAACTAAAATGTGTAATTCATTCGGTCGTTCGGTTCCAGAGATATGGCATGTCAAAGTGGCAACTTGGTTGGCAACTTGGTCCAATTGGTAGGAAAATTTCTAATTATATATGTATTATGCATAAAATATACTAACTAAAGTTTTCAGGTATAACCAGATGAGCCATGATGGTGTGGCTTGGTATATGTATAGTGCACCAAGTATGCTTTCAACCTATGGTTGCGTTTGGCATAAATTGCATAATTAATTAGGCCCACTAAATACAAATTGTTGATTAGGGCCCTAATTAATTATGCAAAATAAAATTAACCAAACGCTACCGTAGGTTTGAGTATGTTAGGTGTACTACCCATGCATCAAGCCACACCATCACATCTCCTCTAAATGTGGCTGGAAACGTTACTTTGCATATTTTATGCATATACAAATAGACAACTTTTAGCAAAAATTTTGTTCAATGAAAATGTTTTATATCTTGCAATTCTGCAAAAACTTTGTAAAAAGGTACAAATTAACGCATAGGTCGCATTTTAAAAGTTAATGAATGATTTACAAAATAATTGCTGTTAATTGCACCAAGCCACAGTTGACGCTTTATGGACTCAAATTTTGTTTCTTTTATGCTGGAATAAGTGATTGGATTGTATAGACATGCATGGTTGTATCTTGAATCAATCTTTAATTAACTGAAAAGGCTGCATAGCAGAGGATGTACATTCAAATAAACATCAGTTTTGTAAAGTTTACACTAAAGTGATAATTTTTAACACCATGAACACCTTTACGTGGATGTGCATTCAAATAAGCATCAGTGTTGTAAAGTTAACACGAAAGTGATTTTTACCATGTATTTGTATTAATCAAGTATAATCCATAAAATTATGCCTTTTAACGTGTCTTGTGTTCATAATTTTTAAAGTCTCAACGTGTTAATATTGAATAAAATTATCATTTCAACGTGTTTGAAAAGTGTTATCTAAAAGTGATGATATTAGCGTTAAAAGATTAACACTATCATTTACAGTGTGGTGGGTGTGGCTTATGAATAAATATCATGAAACAAAATTGATATGCAATGACATGACAAAACTTGCAAATCAATCTGCATATGAAAAGCAACAAGAACAACATCGCAACCACAAGACAATTTGGTTCTGGATTCTTTCATAGTCCTCTTTCATATGATGGACTTGCTTGACCACCGAACTAATCCTTTAATTAATCATTTTCGTAATGGTTTGATTGGCTTATCAGTCTATGGGCAAATACTTAGACCAATCAGAAGTGTTAAATTGCATTGCATTGTTAACATGATTGGCCTTAAATTTCAATGCAAAGATTTAGCTTGAATTGCATTGCATCAAACGGCAAGATAATGTCATACACGAATGTACATTGACCTGTGACAATGTGAAGCCCTATCTTCAAAATTGGCCTATCTTTGAATGTTATCGTCGGAAAACGGTGTAAAAGTGAATTCTGCTCCCCACCCCCTAGTAAATTTAGGCCCCAGGCCCTTATTTCTTGGGAAATCTGTTCCCCAGAAAATTAAGCCGTAGCCATTCAGTAAATTTTGTCCCCCCCCTCCCTTCTCATAGTAAAAACGGTCTGCTAGGAAATTTGGGCTCCCGGCCGTTCTTTCCTAGGAAATTTGGAGACAACAACTTGAACCCCTTTTGCAAGATAAAGCCCTTGTCCTTCCTTCACAGTAAATCTCATTGCCGTTCTGCCGTTTTACGTAAAGCACGTTTTTTGCTTTAGTGTATCCTGACGGGTACTGCCCAGATCAAAGAAAATATTCTATTTCTTTTTCCCCAAAGAGCTTACTGGAAGCCATTTTCTATTCGTGGGTAAATTTTACGAGTACAACGGCGCTGCATTCCGTACATAAAAATTACTAACTTTGGTTTTAGCTTATCACTTCAGTTCACAAAAGTAATTGAAGGAACTGTACAGACACACCAGTAAATTACCTAGTAAAATCAGTCCAAAGGGACCAAATTCACTAGACATTTCTTAGGAAATAAGAAGCGAAAGGGGAGGGGGGGGGGAATTGACGGGGGCAAAATTTACTATCACAACGGCAGTTGTAGTTGGTTAAATTAGCACACTCAAACGAAGCACTGGTGGTTGGTTCGTATAGTGTTGCGGTGGTTTGGAGTGGAGGAATTATGCATTAAAACTGGTATTTACGTTTAACCACAGTTTCATCAGTATTTGTGATCGAATTTTTTTTATAAAGCGAAACTATATAAATATAGTCCTTCTTCGCAACAAAATTATTGCGGGGACATTTAGCTGTTTAGAGACATTTGCTTCCGTCCATAATTGCTAGAATATTTGGTGCGACAATTTTGATACGAAAAGTTTAGTATTACAATTATGGTGAGACAATTTTGGAACGATAAGTGATAACGTAAAGGCAAAATATTTGTTCTGGTTTTCAAACATATTAGGCTGTTATAGACCTTTTGACTGTTATTTCTTTGGAAACTGCCTTCTTCGCACAAAACATCCATCGGTTTTGCCAGCATGTTGAATTTTTTCAATGATGGAGGACATTTTGTCACCTATTTTCCCGTATATGTATACCCCTGCCACCTTCTCCCTGGATCGTCCGCATTTGGGTGCATCGTATATGTCTTGCAAAAGACTGGTGGTATCACCATGTCGATCAACGTTGCGCCATCCCGCTCACAAAAGCGATCATTCGTAAACGTGACATGGTTGTCTCTTCGCACTCGTCCTATATCTTTAATGAAGATATTGATGTAGCAAACGGCTCGATAAACGTGCCTCTTTGGTATTCAGTGCGTGATGCCAATAATTATATATTCTAATCATGGAGTTAATTTGTTATGATCTATAGCGAACGCAAAAGAGAAATTAGGAAAAGATTATACTCAGATAAACCGCAAAAATCCTTGTCTGAAATTTGATAACGTTGTGAATTTATGTTTTGATAAAGAATATTTTTATCCAGTGGTCTCGTGTTTCCGCCACAATCGAAAGTAATTACAACTACCGGCAACCTTCACAGAAAAAGTATATCGCGTGGGATTTTAGGCTGTTTCAACCACTATGTATATCGAATTGTAGATTTGTAATTAACACAAACTAGGTCCGCATTCTGAACTTTATAGATGTATGGTTATTTTACCTACCGGTTTAAACGCTTTATGCTTGTTTACTTTTATGAAATAGCATTCAGAAGCGGACCCGAACTACGCCCTACAGAATAACACTGATAATCAAAAGAAAGAAGTAAGCAAGAAAAAAAGAGTTTGAATCTTCGATTTAAATTTTCACCAAGAGAATATAGCGCCTTAAAATGGTAAAGCGGAGTAATCCACGCCCGTCACTCAGGCTCCTCTTAGAAATCAAGATCAGTGACTTTATATAAAATTTTTCGTTTGTTTCCTACATGCACTGTCCTTAGATATGATAGCAATATTCATTTCATGCAGGTTCCGCATTGCATTGCATTGGTTCTTATGCATAAGTTCATTGGACATACAGTAAGACAATATGTTTAACAATTAAACGGGTTTTTCTTGATAAATTATGTGGTAGGATATCTAAAAACGGATTTCAATATTAGCAATACAGGTCATAATGTTATGCAAGCAGAGATTTGCATGAAGACTTTTAATTTTGATACTTCTTGACATGTTAGGGTTTTTATAGTCTAATGTTGGCTGATGCTGCCTCTACGTGTCCAGTATATATTTGAGGCAATTATATTGTTTTAAAGAATGGATAGGCTACTATTTGGGAATATACTTCACAATGTGTATCTCCAACCTATACCACGGTCGGGAAAAAGCTGTGACGTGCTACGGACTATTAGTTTATGCGAACTTCAATATCTCTATTTACAATCATATCTTCACAAGACGAAATAGATATTATATTGGTGCGTACCCGTTAATCCGAAGGCCGTCGAGCTAATGGGTGGACACCACTACAACACCACACAACAGAATAAGAAGAGAGAACAGCTATCAGGTTATAGGCGAGGTTTATATAGGATATTAAGCAAGGATTATAACCAGTTAATTCTCTCCAATTAACTGATTAAGAGCGACGAAAAAACTTATAATGAACCATGGCTTTAAGTTGTAGATGTTTGCATCATATTTGATATATTATTTCCACTCCGTAAAATTCTCTACAATTAATTTGAAGTTGGTTTTCTCAGAAAAAGGCTATGGGATGCGCGGAGCATTATGGGAACATCCTCCATTGAATTAGGAATCCTTAGGGTAATCCTTAAAATAAAAGTTCCTCCCGGACAAGTATTGAGGGAACATACTGAATGCCATGCACATAAGGAAGTATCGATTAAATCTTAAAATATAACCTAATTTCATATTTCAACACATTACAGTACAAGCGTAATGGGTAATGATTAATGGAGAAATCGTGACCATATCACAAGTTTTCCGGCAGTTCATCGAGCACCTACTTCCGGTCACAAAATTGACGAGCGTGCAGTTTCAGTGATGAGTTCCGAATTTTGGTACTCTCAACATTCTGAAGTCGTAGCCTTAGCTTGAAGATTATTTCTCATAAATTATCAGTTTTATCTTATTTTGGTTGAAGAGATATGTGAAAAGAAAGAACATTGGAAAATAATTTTAAAAAAACATTCCTTGGATATTCCATAACAAGTTTAGTAGTGGGATAACAAGCACGTGTACAAACTGTAAATAATTGATAAAATGATAGATACATATAAAATAAAGAAACTAGGAAAGGAACTAGAAGCACCTTTCATTTCAGAAATGAAACAAAGAAAAAGTCAATCAGCTAAAATCATGCATTTGCGATTAAACGTTAAAACTAATAAGAAATGACTGGCGTAGTAAGTCTTCTATGGAATGTTGGCGCCCCCACCATCACTTTTGTGATAATTATGCATGCATTTTAAAGAAGATTGATTTACAATTTTCACTATTTGTATTACTTTTTCCAAATTTTCTTCAGGTGATATATCATAGTTTTGCCTAGATTCTGTTTTACTACTTTCTGACATATTTAATGGTTTTTAAACAACAAAATTGCAGGAACAATATGATAGAATACATACAGATTGAGAATTCCGAGGAGGAGGATGCGATATCACAACTAGCACTAGTGATTTGGGACTAAAAGTAAAAGCTATTAAAATCAATTTGGACAATAAATGAATGGGATGCCGACAGCCAGTCCGGGAGCAGCCCAGGAAATAGGATACTTTAAAATACCCCCCAAATAGTTTTTTTTTTTTTTTTACAGGCACGTCACGTGACGTCGTTCGTACATGCTTATGGGTGTTTACATTTTCAGCATCGGATTGTTCAAATTTCCATTGACTACTGTGAAATTTACCGGATTGACAACACATTGTACATAATTTTATGACAGTAAGCTGGTAAATTGTCTAATAGTTTTGCTAGGCAATATGTCGATTCGCGGCAGATCATTGGTTAGAGATAGGTTAGCCTGACAGGTTATAAAGTCAGAAATGTATCCTTCAAGTTATCCTGTGTTATACCAGGGTTCTCCACTTAATAAGCTTTTAAATTATTTTCGAATCTGGCAACACACTTACACTCAAATTCAAACTAACTCACGTAACTAGGTAACGGAGCGTGTCAGCCCGTTAGCTGATCTCGCCACATTTTACTTACTCAGCTCATCTAAATTGTTCTCGACGTAATCACATTGATTGAAACAAACTTTTCTACGTCGCATGAAAAAAGAAATAAAATAGTAATATCTCTCGCAGTAAATACAGAGCAGAGACTAAAGCAAATAGCTTTGGGAATATCAGCTTGCACGCCAAGTGCGATTATTATCCGCAGTGTTTCAAGACACGCTCTTTCCGGTTATAATGGGACTATCGGACGTGATCCGAATTCGTAATTTCAATCATTTAAAGCGACGAGAGAGTACGGAAACTGAAAGAATCAGAAAATTGGAATACCAATGCCTACCATATGAATATGTTTTGTCACTTGCCCAGATTTGTCAATCCTTGTATTTCAGAACCTATTTCTGCAGGCTTTTTTGTTTGGTGTTTTAGCTTAGAGATTTAAAGCGTTTGTCAAATCAGACAATAAAACCCATTGAGTATCAGTGTCCCGTTTTTTTTTTTATGTGTGTAGAAATTTTGTTATCCATTTAATCTTATTTTTAAAGACAGCTTTAAATATCAAGCTTAACATTACGGACTTAAAAAGTTATTGCGACGAGCTCTAATGATTTAATAAATGGTGAATACATTTTGAAAGCATGAGATGTATTTGATTGTCAATTTGACCTGATTCGAATTTAAAATGCAACATGAACCCCTTAAAAGCGGCAGATCACCGTTTCTCGCAATCTGACAGGGTTATGTAGAACAAGACTGTGTGACAAAAATTGACCCCAGTTGAATGAAAGTTTACATCATTTTCCTGAAATCGGAGGTATTCCACATTTTCGATTCCATCGAACATGCCTAGCTTTAATTGACATATTGAATGAAATTGAATAATATTGATTCGTATTGAGTTCCTCCAGAACGTTTGTATTAGCTGTAGAGCTGCTGACAGTTGTTGTTTTTACTAAGAACAGCCCTGTATATTTCTGTTACGTTTTTCTTAATAGTGGAAGGATATTGGGTTTTCAAATGCATGTTGAATGGTTCTGGACGATGGAGAGAATTTTATTTCGATGGGTTACTTTTTGAGCAAAATTTGGCATTCTAATGACTAAAATGCTAGCTTCATGATGTGAATATGCATGACCATATACGCCCATTTAGTCGAGCTCAGCAACGTAATAACAGCTTTAGAGGGATATCAAGTGTTAAACTCTAAATAAGTATATGTCAACATGGCAACTTTTCAACAATGAGTTTGTTGTTTGCAGCTGTTGAGATTGATGAGTAAAATCATAGACCCCCAGTTTAGTGACAGCCAGTTTAGTGACAGCCAGTTTAGTGACAGAGGATTCAACAGGAGATTTGTCGTTATGTAGTAAAATAAGCGTGTATTAATATTCTGGATTAAAGTTTATTTATTAGAAATTGCTAAATGTATTAACTAGGAATAGACAGAACTATAGTGCAAATGTTCTCTGTCTGTATGTCCATGACTGCAGTTCTAACTTTTAACTAAAAACTCCGAACCACGATTTATAGTTTAAAACGTAATCGTCCGATGTTGTCATATGTGTTTAGTCTCTTGAATATCAGTCCGCTTTGTTCTCCCGATCGGGGACCAGTTTTGTTCTCCCGATCTGGGGATCCTTTACAGAAGTATCCCACAATGCATCTATCTTAATTCAAAGTTTGTATAGGAATAACATAAGAATTAGACACATTTCGAGCGCGCTGAAGTCAATCACTGCGAAGGGTTCAAATTTTTTCTTCACGATTTGAAATAATGGCATATGAATTATCTTTTCACCATGCGCTTTTAAAATTCACCGTGCTGTTTTTGAGAAAATGGGAGGAAAGTGATGAATTCTTATTATGTGTTACCGTTAAGCATTCGCGCGTTAGCAAGGTTTTCTGAAATTATGAGAAATAACTAAGGATTTGTATAAATTATTCAGCAATAACTGCGTGATAGTAAAAAAGTCGTTTTACTTTCGCAAAAGTGAACATAATCAAAACAAACTTTGTTACAAACCTTAAATGAAACAACTGATAAGCGTCTATGGCTGAAACTTCACAATAAAAATGGTGGCTTCCATATATCACTGTAAACTCAGTACGCATGCTTGAGTCTCCCGATCGAGGGACTTACTGAGTTCCCCGATAGGCGGTAGAACCGAACTGGTCACAAAAAACATTAACTGGCACAGACAAGTACACCTTTTCTACCCTGCCAGCCTACCTGATTTATATCGCCCGCAGCTTATTAGTATTCGAGAAAGTAGCCTTTTGGGTAATTTTAACATATTTAACTATATCTTCTTGCGAGTATGTTGGGTTACTGTTTTCAATACCTCACTTATATTGCCTGGATACCAATGAAAATTTGTGAATCTGTTTGAGTAATAATTTGAAAGGAACAATACTTCATGTTGTAACTCAACACTACTGCATGACTTCTTCACAAACAACCAAAGGTAGAAGCTTAGATTCATCACAAGATACTAATCATGTATAACAATAAAATAGAAGACTGACAACTAAAAACAAAACAAAATAATTTCAAAGATGGCATTTACAGACACCCATACTTTGCACGTTTTACAAATCTGATTTTTCTTTAGAAAATTTCGAACGGCGGTATAACAACCTATTTCGTAAATGTTTGGTTCGTGTCGAATAAATTGAATGCGCTCTCAGCAGAACACTTCATCAGCCGTGAGCAAAGCGCTCATGCTTTGCATTAAAATGTGACCAAGTACTGCGTTTCCGAGTCGTCGTTCGGCAGAAACGATGAAGTGGATGGCTATTTACGGCACCGGTGCGTCGCCGTGAGTTCGTAAAATGTCTTGATGAGAATATTGACAACCTAAACAGGCGCGAGAGACGTGTTATGAAAATGAAATCCAAACACCTTCGTAGTTGATGTGGATGAAACAGATGATGCACGAGCGGGAATGGTTGTTTTACACGAGAAAACAACAAAACAAAATTCAACATGTAGGCCTATGGTCGAATCATCGGGGGAGTTGATGAAAAAGCTTGGTTACATTTAATTCCAAATATAATATGTAAATTCGAAAAACAAACCTTTAGTTAATAATAGTTTTGCACTGAGATACCAATTAGAAAAATAAGTCATTTTAAAGTCTGATACAGACCAGGGAAACCTAGCCTAATTTTAAGGATCATTTCTTAAAAACATACACATTGAAAAAGGGAATCTCGTGGAGATATAACTGAGTATACATAGCCATTTATTCAGGCAGTAGCTACATACAGTTGTCCACCACCCATAGGTGTAGGAGCCGGCGGGCCTAGGGGCACCTCTGAAATATGACGTATGTACTCCTTTCAAAAATAAAAAAAACCCTTTCCAAAAATTAAAAATGCCCCTTTTACTTAAATCTATCATCTACATACAGGGGGCGGATATATGTTTATGACTTGGGAAGTGACCCCTAAGAGATCGGGCCCCCGATCCTTCCCCACTTTTCGAAAGCTTCCTACACCCCTATAGGGGTAGTATACTACCACCCATCTTCAAGGAACGTTGACGTCTGGCGTTCCATTGAAGGCTATATTATATGCAGTTGTCGGTTAAAAACAGATCTTATTAAGATCAACTTTCGCAAAGTCGTCTTCGTCTTTTCTTGAAAGTTTCCAATTGAGTCAAATCTGTAAAAAGAAATGATCTTAACTTCTACACAAACAAGGTGGTAACTTTACTTTATTCCTTCAGCCTACATTGAATAACAGTGTTATTCATTTGTTTTCTTAGATATATCTTGCCTGCTCATTTATCTCAAAATTTCATGTAATATTGCATATCAAGGCTTGTAACTGTAAATACAGAAGGTTGCTATGTGCATTAACAGAACGGGCTCATGTAAAATATCACAAAATGACGATCTCTTTGTCATTGATTAATGCTAATGTGTATACAATTTTGGTTCTGTATTTCTGTAATTCTATAGTCGCACCTCCGAATTGCAACTTGCAACTGATGTCAGTTTAATACTTCTAATCATCAGATTATCATTTGGCCAGTTTGTTTTTATTATGAATTAAATCTTTCTCCTTGAAAAGATGATTTCACATCCAGTTATAATTCGTATCGTTCATCTCGTCAGATGCATGTTCACGTGTGCCGATTACGTCTCGTCGACGTACACGTATCTCTTTAGTTCGCTGGTGGTGACATGCTCACGAATGTTTGGTATGAGATGCAGCGATCACGCACTATCGCGATAAAAAATAATATGTTCTCGTCGTGAAAACGGTGATAGAAGCACGCACGTAGGTTCGAATTTTTACAGAAAGCTGATACGATTTGTAATTCTTCAAATTCTGTTTAAAAATAAATATAATCTCTTGTCTGTTCCGATAAGGTTTTTGTGCTTAAACCGATTTATGAGCAATAGAGAAACTCCAAATCAAATTTTTGTTGGTTGGTTGGGGAGATAAAACATAGAGAGGATAACATACCATGTCATAAATTTCGACTTGCATTTAATAATCGTGGGAATTAGTTGCAAGAAAAATGCTCTCCATTCCACGTCGGTAAGAATGCCCTTCCCTGATATTATCTCTTCTTCAGAATGCTTAATTAACGCTCGGTTAATCTGTTAATACGACCCTGACATCGAAAATACTTGGGGTGATATACCAGCTTCTCCCTGGTGATATTTTAGAATCTTTCTAATTAATTGATGTGGATCATCATCATCGTCATCTTCATCATCATCATCGTCCTCGTCGTCGTCGTCATCATCATCATTAGTAATCAGTGATCAGTAATCATTCTCTATAATCATAACAATCATAACAATTATGATACACAATTTGGAGCCTCCCCCTCTGGCTATGTGCCTGCTGCAAAAGAATTTTTCATTTTGACACGTGCGTGATCGTGACAATTCAGGCGCGTACAATGATTTATAATAAGATTTATTGTAATTCATAGTGTAATAATTGTTTAAACCCACAGAAACCGTTGAATGATGGGCAAAAAATGAACAGTCCGCGACGAACCTTAATTTTCAGGAGCACTATCATTCCTTACTTTAAGAATTCCAGAGCAAGGTTTTCAGCTTACACCAGTTTCTGTTCTCCGGCTAAGGGCCAGGTATGTTAATCGACAATGTTAATTTGTATACAATAATAACAGAGCAACGTATATCAATATCCCAAAATTAAGTCATTGGGTTAACAGTGTGATATCCACTTGCAAAATAATTAGGTTGATTTAAGTTTACGTGTATATCCAGACCAAGATCGAGGTGGATAACTTTTCTTAAATCCATGGCTTTTTCTTTTAATATTTGTGTCATATTTAGAAATAGGAATGTTTTATTTCATTTTCTACAACCACCATGTTCGTTTACATTGTCAGCAAGAATATGTAGACGCGCGGTGCATCATGGGAGCCTAAAGGAAGGAGACTTTTCAAGTTGTGACGTCACATCGTCAGATTCCTTAAAGTCTCTAGGTATTCTATCATATTTTGTCTGTGATTTTGTGCATTAAAGACCATATATTAAGCAAAATAAAAGAAACAGAATCTAGTAAGAGTAGCTATAATTTACCACATGGAAAAAGTTTGGGGAAAATTTTCAAATAGTAAAAAAGTAAAAGCAATTTTTTCAGAATATATTAATAATTGTTAAGAAAGTGCGGACCAGAGTGCCAACCTTGTACAGTAGACTTACTACACCAGTCATTTCTACACAGATAAGACATAACTTTTAACTTGTATATATCCTTAACGGAATGAGATATTTGAAGTAATTTTTTCACCATTTTGTTTCTATTGAAATCCTCTTTTATTGTAAAGAAACTCGCTTGACCACTAAGCTATTGCAGCTGAATAATTTGAATGATCACTTAGATCAGTGCCTATGCTTTATCGTGTAACCGAATGTCAATATGATGTGATGTCACATCTAGTCTGATTTTAGCAATTGTCTCTACACAGATAAAACTAAATCCATCCGAGCCGTATAGGCTCATAGGCCGATGTAACAGGCAATCGTGTAACCTGTCCGGCCGGACCATATTTCCTAGGATATTCTGTCCCCCCGGACTAAAAATCCTGAAAATAGCTACGACTTTCGGTTTTCATCACAGGAAATTCTGCCCCCCTTTGTGTTGAAGCTCTATAACAATAAGTGCAGATGTAGAGCTGTTTCGAGTTGAGCTCTAAGGAATTTAAAAAACCTGATAGCCAGTGAGCCTGCGACATAATGGAGGCCGACACGCAGATCTTTTTAAATGGGATTTTATCACGATGATACAACTGAATACCAAAATTGGGCTTTCAGAAAATCGTGAAGTTTTTCTTGGTAAAGATGGCAACCCGGGTTTGTTCTGTGCAAAAGAAGATGAAGAAACGAAGAGAGTTACGGAGATGTTGCATGCTGACAGGATTACTTAGAGGTACTGTATGCCAAGCTAAATGCAGGTTGTGAGAAGTGTATGACTGTGTACTATACAGAGCCATGTATAACGGCTGTACAAGTATTGTAAGATTGCAAGTAGTAGCATATAGGGCATACTGAGTTTCATGTTTTTCACTATGAGAAGTGTAGCTAGCCTATACACCACAACAGTTTAGTGGGTTACCACTCAGTATTTGCATGTAAGTAAAATATATATTTATGCACGTTAATATGCTAATTTTCACTGTGCCACTGTAGGAATGTAAACAGTAAGCAAGACATACCCTACTTAGAAATAGGAATAAGAATAACAATCTCTCACGACTGGTAGAAATTCTTCCTCTCATGCATGGTCATACAAATTAAATTATTGTTAGGCCTTTAATTTAAAGTGGTGAAACTTATTATATGTCTAGATCAGACCAATAAAGGCAGTTCCAGAAATATTCAGAGCCCGCTTCTCGTTCAGGAACTGATTTTCTTGACAACTCCCCCCCCCCCCCTCGCCCCCACCCCTTCCGAGGAACTGATTTTCGAGACACAGCCATCCTCCTCCCCCGCTTGAGGAACTGATCTTCGAGACACAGCCCCCGCTTCTCGTTCAGGAACTGATTTTCTTGACAACTCCCCCTCGCCCCCACCCCTTCCGAGGAACTGATTTTCGAGACACAGCCATCCTCCTCCCCGCTTGAGGAACTGATCTTCGAGACACAGCCCCCCCCCCCTCCCTGTTGAGGAACTGATCTTCGAGACACAGCCATTCCCCCGGTTAAGCAACTGATCTTCGAGACTCTCCCAAGTCCCCGGGTTAAAAAAAAAAGATTTTTCTAGATACCTCATCCCACCTCCAGAACTCCCCCTCCTCCCTCAGGAATTCCGACCCTCTGATCCTACTACTAGGGTTTTTTGCCACCTGTGCTCAATTAAGAAGTGGGGGAGGGGGGGGGGGGGCTATACATATTTTATGTTATTGTTGTTTGCCGCCGTAAACCTCAAACTACTTTAATGGAAGTGGATTCTTTTTTATTATAAATGTGAATTGAACATCTAAATAAATTTGTGCAAAATGTTTTTTTAACGCAGGCCCAATATAGGGCAGTGACGTAGGAACCAGGGACCAGGGAACAAAGTCCCCCACCCGCACCCCCACCTCCAAGTACTTTTATTGGGCCCAAATACTATTTTTCATTTATTGTGAAATTTCCTTCATTTTCGTGAAATTTGCCTAAAATTTTGTGCAATTTCATTCATTTGCTTGAAATTATCTTCATATTTCGAGAAGTTTTCTTCCAATTTTCAGTAAATTTCCTTCATTTTGGGAAACTTTCTTCAATTTTTGGGGAATGCTGCCAAATTTCCAATCATTTTACGCACCAATATATTCTTAACTTAAAGGTTGTAACCATCCCTCTGAATGATAACCATTGTGGCTCATTACCTCCGCCAACGAGGTTGGACGAGCTTGTTTTCGCCTCTGTGAATTTGTTTGTTTGTCTGTTTGTTTGTCATCAAGATATCTCAAGAACTGAAGACTGCATTTGGATTGAATTTAGTGTGTTGTTTTCTTACTACTGCTAAAGGAAGACGTGGTAGCAATTTGAGACATATTGGAACGGGGAAAGGGTGAAAATTGGGGGCGGGGACATGTTTTTGGTCTGTTTGTCGGTCATCAAGGTATCTCTAGAACTGATGATTAGATTTGGATTGAATTTGCTGTGTGGTTTAAATTTGCTGTGTGGTTTAAATTTGCTGTGTGCTGTGCTGCTTAAGAAAGAAGTGATTAAAATTTGAGACATTTTGGAACAGGGAAGGGTGTAAATGCTGGGGACATTTTTAAGGTGAGTTTGTCTGTCATCAAGATATCTCCAGAACTGATGATTAAATTTTAAATAAATTTGGTGTGTGGTTTTGTTACTGTTTCATTGAAGCAGTGTTTAAAATTTGTGACTAATTGGAGCAGAGGAAGGGCAGCAATTGAGGGGTGGGGATGTTTTAAGATGAGATCTGTCAAGACTAAGTTGTCAAGACTAAGTTGAAAACTTTCCAATGGAATGTGCTGAACAATGACATGAAGATCCAAACAATCAATTTTCTGCACTCAAAGAGACTTACATCAAGTGTTCTATAATCAATGAAAATGAAACAATTTGTTTCTGCCATGAATAGAAAATAATAGAATGTGAATCCTGGCTGAATAGAGCTCAAACAATGATGCTTCACGCTGTCACTTGAATACAACTGAAAACAATGGTATGGCTTTGGAAGAAATCCAGTCAGAACATAATCCACAAGTGTTCAGATTGCAAATGTTCATTACAGATCAAAACTTGGGGATGAATCTTGGTGGGCCTAGGATTTCTGAGGTAGAATATATTGGGTGTAGGGATCAAATAAACTCTAAAATTATTCTAGGCATGTTGGAATTGCAACAGGGCGGAGGTATTTGCTCTAGAGAGTGCTAATATTAATGTTCTTAATGTAATTCCTTGCTACAAAATCGTGATGGGCACTACATGTAGCCTACAGTAAGTGACCTGAATTCCGTCTACCCCCTAAAATGATATTTCGTTCACTACGCTTATTAGTAAGATTTTACCCATCAGCAATGTTTGACAAAATCGTTAGGATTGCAAATTATCAATTGACTCTATTTTTATGAATTATAGTCTTCTGTCAGTCTGTGCTGCAACTGGGTTTTCCTAAAGTCAGATTACTTTGGCCAAGAACTTTTACACCAATCCAGAAAATATAAACAATTAAAGGTGTGTAGAAAAAATGATACAAAACTTTGATTGTGTGGTTTTATAAGGATGTCATATATATTTTTTTTAGAAATTGATTGAATTAATTGATTATAAAGGTTTTTCATTCTTCCCTTTGCTTGTTTTCTTTCTCAAAATGTTTTCTTAGCAGAAAATACCTCAAAGTCAGTGATGGTTTGGTGCGCGTTTTTAAAAATCTTTTCATTTGGTCTCTTAGTCGTCTTTTCTACTATTTTACAACTATTGACTTATTGCTCATAAAATTAAAGGAGGAGTCTTATTAACATACAAAAACTTTAGATATTGATAATATTAGACTATATTATATTTATTTCAAAATGTATCATAGAAATGTTTTCTTCTTAAACACATCGCTTATTTTGATTGCATTAATCTTTCTGGTTTTTCACGCAGATGAAAGAAGACCCAAGTAGATGATGAACAAGTGATAATCCAAGACAAAGGAGAGTTTCAAAGAAAGTATATGCCCTGATCAGACATCAAGAGTGGCCGAAGAGAGGGAAGTATAAACTTCATATGTCATGTTCCCGGAGGAGATGTGTTATTCTTCATGCAAATAGATACCAGTAGGACAGAGCAACATGCAACAGTAAGATGGTGAGATGGGTGAAATCAACTGATTTGTGGTGGCCTTTTATTAGAGGCAGAAAAGACCATTAAACGGACTCGGCATGCAGAAGGATGCCAAACTTGGCCAAACTCAGAAATGCAAGCAAACTGCTGTAAGAAACTGGAATATGAAGCTTAGAACGATGTAAATGATAAAGGTGCCAACACTTAAGATGATTTCATTGTCTAATGAAAAAGAGACAGGCCGGATGATTAAGGTTGACAATCATAAGCGTTTTTCATGTTTCTTACGAAACATACAATAAGTAAAAATTTAATTTATATAAATTAATGTAAATGGAATAATATCAAAATCATAAAAAAGTTATTTCGTTTTGTGTTTCAACATGGCTTTTTTTCTGGTTTGTTGTACAGGTTTTATAACGCATCATAACAAACAAAAAAAAAGTGCTCATTCTTACCCATTCAGAATTTTGTTTGTTTTGTTGAACTGGTATACACGGCTTAGAATCAAGAGAAATCAACCTTTGTTACCTCCGCCAACGAAGTTGGACAGAGGTTATGTTTTCACCTCTGTAAATTTGTTTGTTTGTTTGTCATCAAGATATCTCAAGAACTGATAACTGGATGTTGGTCAAATTTGGTGTGTGGTTTCGTTACTGTTTAAGGAAGAAGTTTTAACATTTTGAGATATATTGGAACATGGGAAGGGTTAAAATGGAGGTGGGACATGTCTTGGCCTCTGTTTGTTTGCCTGTCATTAAGATATCTCCGGAAGTGATGATTGGATTTGGATTAAATTTGGTGTGTGGTTTTGTTACGTCTTAAGAAAGACGTGGTTAACATTTGAGACATATTGGAACAAGAGCAGGGTGCAAATGAGGGTGGGGACATTTTAAGGTGAGTTTGTCTGTCATCAAGATATCTCCAGAACTGATGATTCCATTTTGATTAAATGTGGTGTGTGGTTTTGTTACTGTTTCATGAAGAAGTGTTTACAATTTGGAACAGGGGAAGGGCATAAATTGAGGAGCGGGGATGTTTTAGGTCGAGAACTGTCAAAATTAAGTTGAAACTTTGAATGTGCTGAACAATGACTTTGTGCTCTGAATGAAGATCCAAACAATCAATTTTCTTTATTCAAAGAGACTTACATCAAGTGTTCTTTGGAGATACAATTGGTTTCTGCCATGAATGGAAAATGATGGAATGTGAATCCTGGCTGAATAGAGCTCAAACAATGATGCTTTACTTGAATAAAAATACAACAATGGTATGGCCTCTGAAGAAATCCAGTCAGAAGATAATCTTCAAGTGTTCAGATTGGAAATGCTCATTACAAATCAAAACTTGGGAATGAATGTTGGTGGACCTAGGAATTCTGAGGTAGATTATATTGGGTATGGAGATCAAATGAACTCTAAAATTATTCTAGGCATGTTGGAACTGCAACGGGGCGGAGGTATGCGCTCTAGAGAGTGTTAATATTCCAGTTTTCTCTGTGTTTCAATATTGTATGCAACTTTCATGTTTGGGGACTGAAATTTGTTATCAGGGATACATATTCAATCAATCTATGCTAAATTGATAGGCGACAAGAACAATCTGGCTTTTCCTTCCTTTGCTATGATAGAAGCAACAATTATTAGGCATTAGGCATTATTAGTCCAAATTCCACATCTTCCAAAGCAGTCTTTTCCAATTAATTAAAATATTAATTCTGTCCGAATAACTTACATGGAAGCAGCTATTTTGTTTATAACGTCCTCCTAAAAATGGCACCATCAACACAGTTCTTGATAATGCATTTTTTTAAATCTATTTAAAATTGTCTAGCTTATAACAAATATTTTTCCTTTGCATGGGTCTATGAATTGTTATTTGTATATTAATCTACTCATAGAAGCCTTCATAACTTCATATTTCAAAAATAATAATAAAGAAATGCATTATAAACATAGGCGTAGGAAGCGGGGCTCGGGGAGGGAGGTGGGGATTGAGTGAGGAAAGCTTCCTCCGAGAGGATTGCACCTTCCCGGTGTCATACTGTCTTCCCGGTTGGGAGCTGAAAGGGGAACACCAAATTCAAAAATGTGGTAAAATGAAAGATATTTTGGTTAAATTTCCCGAAATTTGGCAAAAGAATTCCGAAATTGAAGAAAATTCCCGAAAATGAAGGAAATTTTTCGAAAACAAAGAAAGTTGAAAAACTTTTCCAAAATATTAAACTGTTGAAGGGAATTTCTGGATTTTCAGCAACTTTTAATGGAAACTTAATTTACCAGTGGAATTTTTCCATTTTGTCACTGGAAAATGTTTTGGATTTTACCCCCCCCCCCTCCTGCGCCCCCAGCCTACGAGAGGTGACCTTTCCTACGCCCCTGATAATGAAATCAGTGGCAGTGTTTCAACACAAAATGGCAGTCACATGTCTGCATCTTACAACTATAAACATAGATATCTTGAGAAAGAAATAAGCTTTTAAGATGCAGTTTTTGGCATTTGATTTCTTTTTAATTCCCTGTCATACATTAAGTATGTCTTCTTTCACATTACAGGAAAGCTTCAAAACTAAGCCACTGTTTGTGTAGCCTACGTCCCACGGCCTAATCTCTTTTTTGATCTTGGTTTGTATTATGTTAAACATAATGTTTAACATAAACGGTTGGTGTATTAATAAAAATGCCAAACATTGTTCAAAAGCTGCTACATGTAATAAATGTGTCAATGTTTTTTTGATTTATGTTTTTACGTGTTAAGGTATTTATATTTTTGCTATAAAGTTCATGATTCGTATGTGTTTAAAATCTGTTAAAAAAAAGTGTTAAACTAAATACTTGTTTAAATAGCGAGGCCTTAAAAGTGAGAATAAAAGGACGAAATCACTATTTGATTTAAAAACAAAATGTAACTAAGTAACTCATAAACGAAAGAGGTATCCACAAAATGCCTACCCACCAAGTAGGATGAACAATGCCAAAGCAAACATATACATATATAATTCGTAACGAATACGTATTCAGAAAAATGTTTTAAAATGAGGATCATATTCGTTCCTACACTTTCCATGTTCATGGGTAATATGTTTTAATTAAAACAAACATGCTTTATTTGCATCTACTTCCCTCCCACTCACCCCTCCCACCCAGCCCCTCCCAGCCAAGCCCCTCCCAGCCAAGCCCCTCCCAGCCAAGCCCTCCTTACCCATCCACCAAGTAGTGACCCAACCGATACCACCCACCCAAAAATCGGTTCCAAATTGGCCATTTTACAGTTCATTTGGAGATTTCTTAGCAAATATGCTAAAATGGGATATAGCCTCTATTTGAAACGAAAATGTAAATCCGAAATTAACCCTCTGCCATTACCCCGTAAACAGTGGCGCCAACCCTTAATGAGGGGCACAAACCTTGTCGGCATGGGGTCAAAGGGCCCACCTTAAGGCCCCTTGTAGGGTCCAGCGGGCGTAGCCCCTTGGAAACCTCGCATTTTTCAAGTTTTAGATGCCCCAAAAAGACTGACTGTTTGATTGGGTGCACACGGATTTTTAAGTACCAAATTAAGACGATTACGAACGTTTTTCACAATGATACAGACTAACCCTCCGATCCCCCCCCCCCCTTCACCCCCATCCCATTAAAAAGTGCAACGCCATACTTGCTCCAAGGTAATTCATTATGTATTCTTTTGAAATCAATTGCTCTATGAATTGTTGGAAACATTTTTTGTTTGATTATTGAGATTGTGCCCAACGTGCAGTTCAAAAGAACCTGCCTTGCCCATCTGCTCAGAAATAAATAAAATAAAATTTATTGGGTCTGCAAAAATGACATTACTCTGTTTACGCCTTTTAACACGCTGGTAAAACATGTGAATTGTAATAACTAATTGTAGAAACAGTTAACCGGAAAAAGACATAAACAGTTTTCACCGAAATGTTTATTTGATAATCGTTTATCATATATGAAATGAAAATTCACAGAAATATCCTTTTTAATGATTACACATTTATCAACCCGTTTATTTTAGTTGATATCAAATTGATATTTTCCAGTGGTTGATGTGTAAAAATATGATTGTTGATCAACATTAATTACTCAATTGGTGAACAAGATATGGCCTAAGCTCAATTTGTTCTAGAATCCCTCGAATTACAATGCGGTTTCTCTCGGACTGCTTTGAGGTCCCCAAATTTATCATAATACTTTTTTTCCCCTTGATTCTCAATTAATTATCAATTTTTGATATTTTCAAAGTGCACATTCATCAGAAAGTCTGCAAGAAGCCCTCGATTGAGGGTCTCACCTCTAAAATAGCAAGCTTGCAAAACCTTGCTAATTTTACGACAAAATGTATGCACTAGCATGAAAATATAATGAAGATACCCAAAATTGCGTCATATATAATTATGGTATTATAATAGACTACTTTGCATGTAAAATTGATACCAAATTTGAAGAACAATGAATTACATGAATTTAGTTGGCATTGAAATTTTCACATATTGTTTTCCCCCAAAATTAACCAAGACAATATTGAATTTATATCTACAAATTGGAATGGTAAACTTAAAAATTGGTCTGGATTAGTTTTGACGACTGATAATAACAGTTTTAATAACTGATTTAAAGCATCGTCCGAGAACAACACATTTCTTTACTTTTTTCACCTTTAAGATTCAGTTTTAGGCCTACATTAAAAATGTGACATTAACATTAATAATCTATGTTAGGCTCGTATTGTATCATTTGAAATCTTCATCACTGGCGGCCTTCATAGACAAAAACTTCAGGTCGAGGGTTTATATTAAACCTTCGTTCGAGGGCATCTCCAAGATGTCAGTGAGGGTATATTTGACATAGACTGATAAACAGTGTCATGAATATACAGTTCACAGCGTTTAGTACGATAGTTGATGATTTTTATTTGTTGCGTAATGTTTGTGAGCATGATCTTAATATGACTAAATTAACATATGTATTATGATACTGATACTGTGATAGTAATCTCTCTAAGACATCAGAAGCAGGATGGAATATTGCATATGCCGTCTTATTTACATTTTCATATATACGGTTGAATCCGTGATTTCTTCCTTCGAATAGAAGATGATACATTTATAATTGCAGATGTATAATAGGTGGGAAATAGCCTGCAGACAAAATCGCGTAGCAATGTAGAATATTCAAATAATACTCCTTTTTTTATGATTCTTTTCACAGATTGGTTCGCTTCCGATTCTTTTGATATGTGTATTGTAAACAGAAGATATCAGATTAAAATATGATTCAAGAATATGGAAAATAATCCGCCAAGCATGTTATAAACAAGGTTGAACGCAGGTAACGCAGAACGAAAAATACAGCTGCCTAATACGAAAATACCATCATAAGGGCTATTCCGTCATTACACGGTTAATTTATTGTTTATGAATTATTTACCTATTGGACTTCAGTTATACAATTTGGTTGATCTCCATTAATTCTAAAAAGCTTTTAGAGCATATAACGCCTAAGGTGTAGTACATGGGGAACAGTATCCTCTTAATTTATACAAAAACAGGGTGAGGCCGTTTGGCAATTTTTTTTTTACAGGATGTATTGAAGTTATCGTTTGTTGTATTCTTTAAAGGTGCGCTCGATCGAAATGTGAGGCCGTATTATTCCGTACACACTTTTCGTGCACGTAATGGTATCGAAATCCTTTAAAATGATTTTTCAAATCAAGCGTAAATATTTCCGATTAATTTTTAAAGAAGACATGACACGAAAAATAAGAAAATGAGTTTAAACAGTTTGCATAGTTCATTAATATCAAAAACATAATATTCCACCAAAAGTCCTGAAAAGAAACCATGTGCATGAAAAAATTCGAAACTAATCAAGTGATTGACGGTCCCGACAATGCATGCACAAATTGAAAACGACTAAGCGACGTGTGACGTCACTCCCAGAACAATTTCTGCTATAAATACAATGCTAATTCCACAAGCAAAGTTTCTCCTTTGCGCTCTTCGGAAGACATTGATACTGATATATCAGGCCGTTTTTGATGTAAATAATTGTTTTTGATATATATGTGAATGTTTGCAATAATGAAAAGTTGAGTCAAAACTTTAAAAGCCCGTTAAAATTCGCTACTTTAAAATTTCATTTTGGAACAAATCAATGTACTAAGTCAATGGGTAATTTTAACATTAGAATTATAATTATAATTTGCTATGTTAGGCTACCAGAGAGCAGGGAAAATTCGTGACGTAATTTGGTTTCAACCTATAATTTCTATGGTAAAAACTTATACATCGTGATAATTTTTGCTACACTGAACTTCAATGACAATAATGTACATACAATATACGATATTATCGTGTGAAATGTCAAATGAAGACAAATATTCAATGCCCTATTGTTCAACTAAGTTTCAGTGTACTGTTAGGCCTAACCTTAGACACAAGCATTACAACACTTAGGCCAGATCAATACGGCATTTCGAAAAGCGTACATCGTAGCGAATTTCGTAAAAGCGATATATTTTCATGAAACTTGAAGATATGACTTGTTTGAATATATGTTTAAGAAAATAATAACAGTGTGGTGAGAAATTTATTGTTGAATTTTGTTGCACTCCTAGTGTAAGTACGTCAAATTTTAAGAAACATACACGATAACACTAGGCCTATGTTGTTTGCGTGATATGAAAGTGTCGCAAGAATTTTCGTTCTGGATGTGACGTCATAACAAGTTCACCAATTTTAACGAGCAAGAACATGAGCTGATAAGAGCGAATACTATATTTGCTTTTTTCTCCAATTTCTGCTATGGTAACCAACACAAATTTTGGAATAGTTATCTGTCAAATTGTCCAAATAATCACGTGAGAGTCACATGAAAACCCATGTCATGCCCTCAATTATTTATTTTTTTCAACTACACGGTTATCAAAAATTTGACCTCTGTTATTTCGAAATTCCCATTAATTAGCAAAAAAATGCTCCCTCACTTCAAATGCACCCGCACGAGAGTTCGTTTAAAAACACGTACTTTGGCAAGCATTTGAATATGCGCCCCTTACATGAATCACAACCAGATTCGTATTTTCTATGACTTTTGCCGCAATTTAACTACAACTTAAAGGATAAATTAACCCTTTCATGTCATTTTTATTAGCGTATGACAAAACTACATCATTGGTGACCTAAACATTCTTATCAGATTTGAAAAAGTTCAGTTTTGCCCCGTCTCACCAATATTAACGTAATACTTGCGCTCGCCGTGGAGAAAATTGACCTTCGGTGATGCTCTATCTGCCAGTGGCAAACAGAGCACTTCTGTGTATTAAGGGACGCATAGTACCTAACTATTGTCTATGGGAATGCACGAGGTGTGAATACTTTAGGCACGCGAATGCTGTCACTTGGAGAAAAGGGATCGTCCCATAAATATATTCAGAAGTGAACGCCGCTGTGCTGGTAACGTCACTTCCTGTTTTCAATTTTCCTTATCGATTGCGAGAAATCTGTGATGTTATCGATAACACATAAAGGTCCCTATATTTGGTCCGGCAGTCCAGCGAATGTGTCTTCGATAACATCGCAGATTTCTCGCGATCGACAGGGACAATGAAAATCGGAAGTGACGTCACCAGCACGGCGGCGTTGACTTTCTGAACGTATTTATGGGACGGTACCTTTCCTTTAACAAATGGCTACCATACGCCCTCTATATCCTTTAGGTTTATTTTGTGATGACGAAATTGGTCTTACAAGTTCCAACGAGAAACTCTTATGTGTTTCTCTTTCGATTCTCCATTCCACGTGCTTCCATGTTCAATCAATGCTCATTTATTAGAAATTCAAGCGTCAATGACGACGGAACCGTTTTATTACCTTCTCTCTTTACCCATCATCTCATGAATTCTCGTTTCTTTCATGTCATACGTTACACAACGCAATTACCCGATTATGACGATCATAGCAAAACAAATTTTCATTACATTCCATTTCCTTATTTTCTTTCTTTGATTATATAGCTACGACATAAAACGAACTACATCACGGACCCGTTAGTTACCCCAGGCACGTAAAAAAGACACACGACTTCAGTCGGCGCCATGGCAAAACGTTTATTAAATGAAATACGGCGACAAATTGGATAAATATGCTTACGATCTATCCTTGATTTCCCCGACGAAAATTAACACACGTCGCAAATTTCATTAAAGATTTAGTAACGGAGCGTAGATACTCGCTTAGTTTCTTCTTCCGTTTACTTTCGCGTGATAAATTTGGATGATGGATACTTCTATGTCACATTCATTGAAATTACTTTATTTAATGTTTCTGACGTCATAATTACGTATTGTGTTCATGTCACAAGACCATGGAAATTAAATGAATTGATGTTTTGCAACATCTTTGCGTTCTTGAGACTTGAAACTATAGGAATTAAGGCGGCAGCGTTTGAAAGATAAGATCAAAGAACGTCAGTGTATAGGTGTGCAATCTGTCGGATTTAAATTACCGATCTGACCGATTGGGTACTTAATGACTATTTAAATGTGTTCAACAATTCCTTTAGCACCTTTTGGTTCAGCTCTTGACCTCTACTTTCTCAATTTGATAATTTAAAATCTATTTCATGTTAGCAACGCAATAGTAGAGGCATTCCATGGGAAAATGTACATGCAGTATTTACAGAATGTACACTGTTAAACATGTACAAAAAAAAACCCGAATTAAACAGTAATTTTGCAACGTTAAGTTACATTTTACATACAAGGCTCGCACCAGGAAGCCTGAGCACCCATGATTTTCTAGAATGTTTTGACAGGGGATACTACGTTCCTAGGCCTCTTGCCTCCTTATTCAATACGGCAAGTGTATAATTGCCCACACTGTTAAAGGGGCACTAAACCGAAAAGCGAGGGCGTATTTTTAGAGGTCCCCCAAAAAATCAAATGCTTATCTAGCACGCAACGATATAACAATTTTCTGCTTAATATATTCAAGTAAAATTTGCCCTTACGTCGTCTGTGAACTATTGAAGCATGAAGTTTATCGATCTTTTGTAGATAATATATCTGTGAAATTAGCAAAGATGAGCGCCCTTACTTTTCAGTCTAGCGCTCCTTTAAAGAAACTATAAGTAAACTAATTTTACAACGTTAAGTTACATTTTGGTGCCGTTTTGTTTCATTAACGTTAGCTTTTGTATTATTTATGAAGTTATCAACTTGATTTTACATATGAAAAATCGTCAAATATGAAATACGAAGAAAAGTTGTAATTTAACAGCCAAATTTCTTGTAAAATGACATTGCAATGCCATTTTATTACGTAACTTTTCGGTTTTTGGTGACTTTCCATAAATTACCGTTTTCATAAGACAAATTGACGTGAATTTACTGTAATCCGTAATGTTCCCGCGCATCACATCAAGCTTGCCGCGCCCGTACTAGTCTAGTCTCATCTCTGCATGCTAATAATATATAGTACAGCGCAGTTAGTGGATCAGATCAATGGACCGTATCGCAGCATCAGTTCTTTCAGCGGATTATCAGACTGAGTGAGACGACAGGCAGCACATCTACTGCAGCAGCACAAACGTACTGGAACTAAAACTACTCAAATACATATAGCTGAGGTTGGCAAAACCCTTTTTTGATATAACAGTAAGTTCGTATGTTGAAAAATAAAACATGGCAAAATCTAACAGCTTAGCTATTCCATATAGGGGCCTAGCGCCTAGTATCGCTAAGAGTGTTAACATTAGGCTATTGCATAGGCTAGTTGAATGAAAGTTTCTCTAAAAAAATATAACTTAAAGGGAACTTTGAGGCCTTAATTACGATAGAAATCCTTCAAATTGGCTGCTATTTTGCTTGATTTATGATTTACAAAAATGCTTACTAGGTGGGGATGATAATGTTCTTAGATAGTTTTTGATGCAATATGTGTTAGGCATTGTTCGCAATCATATTCTTTGAAAGAAGAACAAAATCTATGCAGCACTTTTATCAAGATCATTGAACAGGTTGCAAATCTCTCAATTCCCTATTTCCTGAAATGGTGACTCCTCAAAGTATCAACCATTCTGGATCTCCTATAGCTTTGCCCTTCTGTCAGGCATGTGAAAAGATAACAAAAGATTGCATTTAAGGGTCACTTGGAGGAATTTCCCCTAGATCCCAAATATGTCGAGTGAAGAGTAATTGACTTGATTACTGCAATTATGTTTAATTACAATTACTGCAGATATGTCAGGAGATTGCCCTTAAATAGTAGTGATAGCTATCATGTTACTCAGAAGAACAATCATATATACTGTAGAAATGCAATACATCTCCCTTCTCAAAATATTATGCAAATACCTTGTACATGTACCACATAATTGATATCAGTGCCAATATTGCACTGTACATGATGAGTGATATGTGATTTCCATTATATCTATAATACTAGAATCAAACTATCTGTAGTCCAAGATGTTCTGGTGAAATTCTAATGACATGTTTTGAGATTATTTTGGAGGATCACATCAATAAAGATCTGCAACAGGTTTTCATAACGTACAGTATTTGATTACTATATTTTTTCCATTGAAACAGATTCTGCATCTTAGAAATAGTTGCTACTTTTCTAAAAGTTCACCTGCACCGCAAAGAATTCTCCGAAGTGCTTCTTGCTTGAAAAACCCAACTCTGGATTCCATGAATACTGTACAATTTTCCATCCTCTGTTAGAATATACCTGGGATGATATCAGCTGATATCGTAAAGGAATGTTTAATCTTAACCATTCACTTTCAATGACTAGAAAAAATTCTCATTATTTTCTGTGATTGTAATTTACAGGGAAATCTTACAGTTAGATACAGAAGATAATTTAAAGTTGTTTCCCCTTCAAATACAGTACACAAAAAAGATTGATCCACTCAGAATAAATTTAGAACACATTTCTAAAAGGTACATATCAAGCAAAATATTGGAAGTATCCATAGACTTATAACACTTACCAACAGCAATAATACACATAGTAGGCCTACCAGGCGTTTGCAGATGATCATCTAAGTTACTTGTTCCTTCATGTACCTGCAACAATAAGGTTTAAAAAGTACTAAAGTTAAACTTGACATTTAATACCAAAGACTATTGGTTTACACCTCTTTTAGGAAGCTTTCCAGGCAACATTACAGCAGCTCTTGTACCAATTTAATGGATATGGACACTGAGCACTTTCCCAATTTACTTGTCTTTAGTTTAGTTCTCAAGTAATAGCTGTTCAAAATGTGAAGAATTATCATATTGTGGAAAATTTGTGACGTAGTCCTGCAGTGTTAGAAGAGAATTTAATTTCTTGTGATGCCATTCACAAATTTATTTGGGCTTTCTTACCAATTTCTTTTTATAGTGAAAGTTAAAAAGAAGGATAAAATAATTTTAATTGGTATCCCATTTTGATGAGAATTTTGTCATTTCATAGTTTTTATAATTACATTTTCTAACAATCTAGTGCCATTCTTCTTGAGGACTAGTGTTATGGCTTGAATTGAAATAAAACATTTTCTTCTGTAATATATGGATCCTGTCCTTTATGATCTTTTTTGCATTTTTTGAAATAAAAACAACCACAAAACACTAAAATCGTAAAACTTCATTTATAAAAGTCATGTACAATTACATTTACCACATAACGCAAGTATAGTACAAATCAATTTCTGCAACAACAAAAAAGAAGAAAGATTTATCTTGATTATTTAGACAAATCTAATTGAAGTAGAGTGCATGGCAGTCGTTTTGTGTGTCAATGAAATAAATTATGGTAATCAGTTTTTTGACCAAATATTTCTACAACAGAAAAAATTATCATAATGCGTCATTTTAAACAGATTTTGATGTCGATGTTGAGCTAACATAATTATTAATAACATATAAACAAGTCAGTATTTTGAAATTGGAGCAAAATTACTGCCAAAATGTTTAAATTTTCATATATTTTAATGGTAAATTGACGGTACCTTGTCTTTTTAAAAGCTGACTTTTTTTGGTAGAAAATTTTTGTTTTGTCATCATGTTCAACATACTAGAGCTTCAAAAAATATTCTCTGACAGATGATTATATATTTTTTACTTTCACTCAACGTTAGCCTAACGTTAGCAGCCCGTAACGATGCTAGGCACTAGGCCCCTACATGGAAATAGCTTACTCAGAATCATAGTCTACACTATCAACTAACGTAAAGCCTAGCTGTTAGATTTTGCCATGTTTTATTTTTCAACATACGAATTTACTGTTATATAAAAAGTGGGTTTTGCCAACCTCAGCTATATGTATTTGAGTAGTTTTACAGTGTCAGTACGTCTGTGCTGCTGCAGTGGATGTGCTGCCTGTCGTCTCACTCAGTCTGATAACTGAATCCGCTAAAAGAGCTGATACAGTGGTACGATCCACATTGATCCACTTACTGCACTGTACTGTACATTATTAGCATTCAGAGATGAAACTAGACTAGTGCGGGCGCGGCAAGCTTGGTGTGAAGCGCGGGAACATTACGGATTACAGTAAATTCATGTCAAGTTGTCTTAAAAAAATGGTAATTTATGGAAAGTTACCAAAAACTGAACATTTACGTAATAAAACGGCATTGCAATGTCATTTTACAAGAAATTTGGCTGTTAGATTACAACTTTTCTTCGTATTTTATATTTTACGATTTTGTATATGTAAAATCACGTTAATAACTTCATAAATACTGTTTTCATGTAAATTTGCTAACGTTAATGAAACAAAACGGCACCAAAATGTAACTTAACGTTGTAAATTTACTGTTTACTTACAGTATCTTTAACAGTGTTGGCAATTATACACTTGCCGTGTTGAATAAGGAGGCAAGAGGCCTAGGAACGTAGTAATCTCTGTCAAAACATTTTAGAAAATCATGGGTGCTCAGGCTTCCTGGTGCGAGCCTTGGTATTGTTCTATCTCAAACTTCAAGCTCAGACGGTGAACCATGTCTTATTTTACCCTCAACCTCAAGCTCAGACGGTGAGCCATATTTTACTCTGCCCCACACTTCAAACTTCAAGCTCAGATGTTGAGTCATGTATTATTTTATCCCAAACGTCAAGCTTAAGACGTTGAGGCATGTATTATTCTATCCCAAACTTCAACCTCAGACGGTGAGCCATGTATTAATCTATCCCAAACTTCTAGCTCAGACCGTTAGCCATATTTTACTCTGCCCCAAACTTCAAGCTCAGACTGAGAGCCATGTATTATTCTATCTTAAACTTCAACGTTTTACATGAAGAGATTATAGCTTAGCACATACGGGTATATTAGAAGTGTGGATGTGGATACACATGGATTCTAATGGCGTGACGTCACACTTATTCTGTAGCCAACCGTTTGTGCGCAACTCTACCAAATAACTCTTGACAAATTTAGAAATAAGTTATAAATGTGACGTATAGCTGCTTTGTTTCTTAAATTGTTATTTCATTTGGAATGAGCATGTGAGGTCACGGCAATATTCCTTTAGCTGTTTAATTAACAAACATTTCAAATTCTATTTGATAAATTAGATGTCTTCAGATGTTTTCATGTGCGTGCATCAAGCTTAACTATAATGCACGGCCTTCACATTTTATATGAACACGAAATGGCGACACGTATAAAACATTAGATTACCATTCAAAGTATAACTTGACAGTGCCAAGAAAAATGCCATTTTAAGTGCAGTGTGTTGTAAAGCATTCATAACAATTGCTTGGAAATAATTTCTTGAAAAAACATCAGGAAGTTAATTAAGTCGCAGGATTCTGCAGTTATTTGTGACAATGAACTTATGAACGTCAATGATATGAGAGTTGAACAATCATTTGTCTCGATAACATGAAACATTTCAAAGGAGACATAAAATCTGATGCAATCATTCTTGCATATGATAGAGGACAACAATCGTAACCAACTGCCAAACACAGCAAGTCAAAATCGTATTCCTATCTCAAGTTATTCATGTTTGAAATCGACACATAGGGGCTGCCATTTTGGTAAATTCTGTATTGAAATATTGTGCATGATGACATACGGATTATAATGTATTTCTTTATAAATGTAATTAGAGTTTTTTATACAAAATGATGTGACACAAAGTTTTAACAGCATGTTTTGATAAATTCATGTGCTCACAAAAAATTCCTTGACCCGTACAAAAGAAAAACATTTTTTTATAAAATAGAAAACTTGAGGTAGATTATAAAGAAATACAAAGCATTCAAACATCATGCTGGGCTGATGACATCATAATCTGCATGTTTTGAAATAAAGATGGCAGCTCCCATGGTACTAATAAGTAGTAGTATTATTTTTTTTAATTACGAAAAATGTGTTAGATTGCTTTGGCTGTTTAAGAGTTATGAAATAGTGTCAGTAAATTTGTTATTTTTAATTCTATTATATGAAATAAGGATTATGTCAGACTTTATGTCTCCTTTAAAAACATGAAGACGAAACAACCGCTGGAAAGACTAGATACAATAAGGGTTATAGCTACTCGGGTCGGATCAGAAGCACATATAAATTGGATTTCCTAATTAACAATCTAACTTGTTCATTGTTTCCCAAATCATGACGATTTTCCATTTTCTGATTTTTTTCTAAATAGGATCAATAAAATAGTCATCAACTTTTTCGGCTTGAAACTGACTCAAAATAAAGGACATGTAAATGCTTATAAGGCCTACAACAATTTACAATTATTGATTATTTCTAGATTTGTACCTGTATCCGCCGTCTCTCCTAGTCTGATATTAGGTTAATTTATTATGCAGACTGAAATTTGGGACACATTTAGCTTACACAATTGGTCAACCTTGGGCCCTCGGGGTCTCAATATAACCCAGATAAGCCAGACATGTGCACCTATTTTTCCAGGCTCAGTGTTCATAATCAGTTGGGCAGTCCATTTGGTTGCCATTACACTCTCCCCATCGGGAGATCACTCTGATAGCTATCTGGAGATATTTCGCAATTGTTACCCATAATGCAGCTTTCCAATTTTGAATCTCTATAACAACAAGCGCTGGTTTTTGAGTAAATAGTAAATACTAGCGCAAATGTTTCAATTTTATTGGTGTTTTTTTTTATTTTCTTCAATTTTACCAGCGCAAACTTCCTGTCCACCAGGGTGTTTTGAAATAATCTTAAGAAAATAGATTTGCATTTGCTTATATACAGTTCAGGAGATTCCGCTCCTCATAATATTTTTTTCCCGAAATGGAGAAAACCCATGTAAATTATTTAACTTCAGGATTTCCATGTACAAGTGCTTTGACCTACGGTTTTTAATTAGCTTATATGCGGTCATTGCATGGGCGTAGTGATCATACCTGTTTGTGTAATGGGCAGTCTCTTTCTTGTTTGGTACTGGATGGTGTCTGCATTACTTCAATAATCAACAGTGAAAACAGGCCAGGATTTGTAATTTTGTCATTAAATTTCTCTTAATGGATGTCCATTTGGGGCACGGATAATTTGTAGATTAATAAGTATACATTTTGATAATGCAAAAATGAAATTGTGACCTACGTTGTTATAAAATTTCTAGAACAACCCAATTCAAGTTCTGTGCCATAGCGCTACGCTGTTTCGTTAGAGGCATCATGGGTAATCTTTAAAATGGCGTCTATTTATTTTCTCTTTTTCAGGGGAAAATAATTTTCTTCTGAAGAGGAGAATCTCCTGAACTGATATAGCAATATAATTTGTGTGATATGCATCAAAAACCTAATTCTTTAGAGTTATAGTCTATACATTCTCAATTTAAAACAGAATACAAAAATAAAGCTTACATTACACTATTACGTAACGGCTGCATATGTTTAAAACAGTTGAAATTCCGTTTACTGCTTACGCTTAGACCTCCAAATCGAGGGCGTGGACCGGACTTATGGATGGGATTTCTATACGCATATAAGCTTATTATGTTTCAAAATCTCAAAAGAGGGAGCTGATGTCTAAGTGAGAGCTCCATCTCCAGAACAAATCAGCAACTATAAAAACTTGATCTTTTAGTTCTGCCATATAGGCAATTCTCTTCTTTTTCAAATTTACAATTATAGCTAATGAATTGGTAAACACGAATCTGAAGGGTTTGTAGTCTTATACAACTAAGAAAAATAAGCTGTTGACATTCAAGCTATCAGCTATCTCCTTTTGCATAATGCTTCGAGCCAAGAAAATTAAAACGGAACAATTATTTTGAGTGCAACAACAGCACCCGCTTCGGTGCCGTTGTAATTCTATATAAACTCTAAGCATTATCTCATTTTCTCACTGCTTGCATGCATACCGAATCTGTTTTTGTCATCAAATCGCTTATTCTTCGGAAACATATCGTACTTTCACCTTCATTAGGTCCTTTATCGTCCGTTGATTGACAATAGATATCGTGCTTCGTTGCTGCTTTCACTTTTCCCGCTCTCATTTTTCATTTCGTGCGGCGAAACAGCGCTCCGAGGTTTTGATTAAAATGAAAACATTTGCCGATGAATGCAAGATAGCGCAGCTCTCGTCGACGTATTTCATTTTTGCTTCCCTTCGTCGGCCTATTTAAACATCTCGGTGTTTTTTATTTTTTATTTATTTCAGTGTCTGCGCGTGAGAGAATCTTGAATTCAATCGATTAGCGGAATTGACGCTACTGAGGCGAAACAATTTATTCGGGTGGTTAAAGGGCTGACATCGTTGCGTGTTTCAAAATGCTCGTCGAGTTTAGCAATTAGTTATCGAAACTGTTACGTACTTCGGTTCAGCTGGAGATTTTTGGATTCATCAATTACGATTTAAAGATAACTGTATATTTGGCTTTATCGTACGAGGTGTCCAGTGATTTATCTGATATTAATATCTTTATATTCGGAATGTTAAACACACACGGCTGTATTCAGGCATGTGGGATATTGCAATCATCAGTTAAAATATTCCTCTAATTGTATAGATGGTTTTGCCCCGAAACAGGCAGACAGGTATAGTCACGTCCCAAATAGTGCTTTCACATTACTTTTGTAGTCGCAAATTATTGATCATATTGATTTTGTAGACGATTTGAAGACGTTTGTTTAGAATTAATTCCCTTGGGCTGTTTAGGAAAACGTTTATATTAACTATAAAAGTTCATTTTGTATATGGAATAGGAAAGGTTGGAAACAACGTTGCATGAAATTGTCAAAATGAAACTATTCGAGAAAAATTGAAGCATGAGATTTGGGAAGGTTTTTGTGTTTCACTTTACTAATCTTATAAAGCTGCTGGACTAGGTGTATTGCTTTTAGTACACCAGCCAATGACGCGTTATCTCGCTAACAACTCACACATTAACCATAGTTTAGAGACAGCGTCAGTGCTGGTATTTTATCAGACTACTGCAAAGCTTGCAAAATAATTTTCCAAACTGAATTTTAATTTAGTCTAAAATATATAAACATTAATGCAAATATGTGTGGAGCGTGACAATTTCTAAAAATTCAATTGATGCATAATTAAAATTCTAGGCAAAAGTGTCATGATCACGTGTACATTTACTCATTTCATTATTCATTTCAGTGCATTTATTTCGCTGTCAGGCATCTTGTTTCAGTATCAAATATAAATAAAATCAACAAGAAATATACCGTCGTTGGTGTATAACTACAATCTTGAACAAAATTAGTTGTCGCATCTTTAAGCCCCTTGCCTTATGTTGTATTTGAAAAGGATCATCCCAGGACTTTCGTTTGAAGCAACATTGAAATGGGGTACAAGGGGAAATGTGTGGCACAATTTTGTCCAAGATTGTAGCTTTAAAAGGGGCAAATGCATCGAACCAGGGGTGCTCCTTTCAAGCATTTATAAGAAAATACACGACTTTGTCACGCAGGGCAACGAACATCCGCATAAACCTGTAAGCGTTATCAAATTGCCCTGACTATGCACGTACGGCACTGGTAACGCCTAATGAGGCTATGAAATGTTGTTGGTTAGTTCTCTTTTCGAAGAAATAGGTAATGTCTTATCAGGGTGTAGGAAGCTTTCGAAACGTGAGGGCAGGAACTCTTAGGGGGCATTAGTTCCCCTAGTCATATGCATATGTCCGCCCCTCTCTGTAGATAATAAAGTAAAAGTAAAATGGGCTCTTTATTTTTAAAAGGGGCAATTTTCCAATGGGAACCCATTTCCCCGTACATGGGACTAACAAAAGTTGCCAGTTTCCTACTATTGGGTCAGGTAATCAAAAATTTCCTTTTCAAAGGGGCACTTTTGTAATATCTATTTTTTATTTTCTATAAAGTGTGCGCAAATTTCACCAGATCTTGCACCTTTGACAGTTTTTGAGGGGCACGTTTCATTTTCAAAAGGTGCATTTTCTTTTTTTTATTTTCGGCACGTTCCCTTCAGTGCCCCCGATTCCTACATCTATGTATTGTGTGATCAACCTAAAACAATACAGAAGAAGGTGAATCTTCGCTTTTTACAGATTTTAAGGAACATTGGATAAGAGATTGGGATTAGCTGTTAGGGTGAATTTTAGTTGGGATTTGGGATCTTTATTTTAAATAAATGATTATTAAGGCATTTGTGAGGCTTAACCTAATAATAGAAATACACATTGAGCGAGTCTTTGCCAAAATAAAGCAATAGACCAAATCTGCTTCTTTGTTTACGTGTGTCACGTGACCTGAATTGGGTGCTCGCACTGGTAGCACGGAACCATCCAAAAATGAGAACCCTCAGAGAAAAGACTAATAAAAATATTTTCGAGAGGACCCATTTCATGGAACAGGGAGCTGAGAAGTTGAAAATTTCAGGAATGGTAGATAAAGAATAGGACGTGACTATGCATATCCAAACTTGAAGAGATTTGTTTCTGAATCAGTAAAAGTTTCATAGGGAACTATTTTACCATGGATCCACACCAAAATTTGAGTGATTTGGTAAGGGCGTATAACATCTCTTCAGTTCAGCCTGAGAAAAAAAAAAAAAAAACCTCTAGTGACCCCTTATTGAAAGTACCCTTATCCGAGAGATATTAGATGGTACTTTTAGGAAGACATCACAAACATCCCAAATCTATATCATTCTGGTACAAAAAGGACCCCAAACTTCACTTTTTCATCATAGGTTTTAATGGGGCAAATAATTAGTTCCGTGCTACCTATTCGATCCGACCGCGTTTGACAGGATTCTTCCTCCGGGTGTCTTTCTATGACGTCAATACTACGTAATTGGATTAGGTTAGGTATAGGTTGGGTATGATGTCGTAAGAAAAACACCCGGTTTAAGATTATGTCGTCAACATTATGGCAACATTTTCCAATTTCCCGACAAATGAGCAAATTTTGATTACAAGTTATAGAAAAATTTCCCAAAAAATCGACAAAACTGCCCGAAAATGAAGGAAAATTATCCCGGAAAGTGAGAAAATGTTCTAAAAATGGAAAAACAAATGCCCGCAAATGAAGCAAATTTCCCGATTAGCAGCAACTTGAACGTTGGGGTCTTTCCCCACCCCTGAGGTGACCCAAAATTCACACGCTTCTGATGCTGACCAGCCTGATACATCCTTTATTAAAATATCAGTGACTTTTACATGTTTTATTTGCAGATGATGGCTATTTGTCGTTAAACAAGGCATTTTATGCAACATCCAACAATATGCAAAGCACGGGGACGGGGCAGAGGATACCCTTAAATGTTATATTATTAAGGAACAAATTGTTCATAGTTTTTATTAGCACTTGCCGGAATTGAACACTAAATTACTGGAACCATAGATGGCGGACCGAGGGACGCGCACTGCAAAGTTACTCTGGTGCCAAACAACCGTACATTTGACTTTTTCATTCTGAAAAACAACAAGGCATTCACATCTGCCAATGTTTATTTGCCCCGCTTATAATTTACTGGCGCATCTTTGAAATGGGGCACTGGGATTTATGCCCCTCCATGTAGGCGATATATTTCATATTATGGGGGAGGTGGGGGCAAGCTTCTAAGTCATAGTCCCACAAGAAATTTCATAGCAAAGATTTTACCACCTCTGCCACTCCCCATGCACAAAATTCTATATTTACATTCTATATTGACAATGTATTATCTCACATTAGAGCCTAATGTGTTTGTGTACACAGATTCTCAAAACCACCGTCAGGGTTTGGGCTAGGTTGAAAATTTGTCATATATTTTAACCCACCAGATTCTCGGAAATGGCAATTTTGCCCCGTAAACTAATATAACCCCAAATCAGAAATGTTCTTCTCTTATCATTGTAAATTATTGTGGGCCTGCCTCCCCCCCCTTCCCCACCCTGTTGCGCCGCCTGTGAGACTTAAGTGCCCTCCAATTTATTTGCAAAGTTAGTGTCCGTTTACAGAAATCAAACATGAATGTTCTTTCAAATATTTAAGACAAGTCCTCTTATTATAGGCTAAATGATCTTTTTGTTGACAGATTGAAGAGAGCATTATAACAGAGACAGTTGTTATGTGCAAGCTACCCAATTCTCGATAGTGGGGCAACTTTAATTTATTCAAAGGGAAAACAATGGGGCCCTTGCAACTGACTCGCTGATGAGTTACGACTGAACTATTGATTGTCAAAATGATGTACTTGCTTTTAGCATTGTTTGGCACATTAGATATTCCGAATCATGATCAATACAACTTGTAATTGTCATGCAAATATTTTCGAATTCGAGACTTATGATCTATAATATTCCGAATTATTGTAGATCTTTGGTATGAAATTTTCCTAATTCCTCAAAATACAGAAATACTTTGATCTAAAATAAACAAATTTCCGTGGCTGTAAATTTAAGAAGAAGGGAAAATCACGAGTAATCACCGATAAAAGTTACGATATTTTCCAATGTCACACTATTATCCCTAAAGTTATAATGCTATCAAAATATGTCATTCGAAAGAGTGGCCCTTAAATTCTATGCCCCCCCCCTCCGCCCCCCCCCCCCCCACCGCCCCCACCCTCCCCCTTCGCCCCCCATCCCGCCTTCCAAATTCAAATATATTTTCTCATCCCTGACATGGAACTACAAAACTTAAATGAAGAAAGTGCCGTCACAGGAGGTTCTGCCCCTTGCCCTTAGTTCCTTCCGACACTCGTGACATCATTAGATACTATGGACAAGTGTGTTCGAAAGCGTTCAATGTCGACGTCATTTAAATAAAGTTACTGTACTTATGGCGGGGTAGTTACGGCCCATCCGTTGGCAGCAGTGTCCGATGGTATACCATCTCTAAGATCGTAAACTGGTAAATAAGGTCTTTTGGTTGGGGCGTCGATTCAAGTCTGCAAAACCGAGATCCAAAACATGGAAATATTGCCGCCTGACAGTCTGAGGTATTGTTCGGCAGAGGATGAACTTGGAAGTGATTTCTGCAGAGGCGGCGGAAGATGTTTGTTTGGGGTACATGAGCTGAGGGGCACTTTACACTGTCGTATTTTTCAATGTTTGAAAGGGCATAGTACCATCTCTAAAAACTTGGGCACTTGTCCTCTTTGAAAGGGCACGTTTCCATCTGAAAAAGGGCAATTTTCCCTCTGAAAAAAACTTTTGAGAAAAGTGGGAGGAACGTGCACCCTGTCCCCTCCCACGGTTACACCACCTATGGATTTATGTGTCAATTACACCGATTGCTTTCTTGCAAAAACTTTTGATTTGTGTCATGTATGCTATGTTCAGATGTTTGCATGTCTGTGGTCATCTGAATGAAAATGAATGTAATTTGTTCCAATTATTTGATTTTCTTATTTAAAAAAAATATGTGTCTCAACGATACATTTGTCAAGTTCAGAGCTGCCGGGTCAAATACCCACTTTTGAAATTTGGAGCCATGCCCCCTTCTTCCCCCTCTTTTCGCCGCCTATGTTAAAAATTGA
>JAIGNY010004597.1:1497500-1682218 GCA_020152595.1 Chiridota heheva
TAAGATGGAAATGACTACGTGAATGTTGGGTATGGTCATATTGATAATAACATTTGGACTTTTCATACCAGCTTTAAAAAGAGTCGCAATGATGATACTCATCTATTGAGATCATCTTATTGAGATTCATCTGCTGTAGTCGACTCAGATACTATTATTGGTCGCGTTAAATACCAACTATTAGAGGAGTCCCAATGGTGATACTCATCTATTGAAATCATCTTATGGAGATTCTTTTGCTGTAGATGACTCAGATACTATTATTGGTCACGTTGAATACCAACTGTGGGAGGAGTCCCAATAGTGATACTCATCAATTGAGATCATCTTATTGAGATTCTACTATTATTGGTCACGTTGAATACTAACTGTGGGAGAGGTCCCAATGATGATATTCATCTATTGAAATGCATCTACTGTGGATGGCGTAGATATCATCAAAGTAAAAATGACGGATAATATGATATGGAGAAAACGGAGCATCCTTGGTGCGATCTCATTGGCACCAGGTTTTAAGAGAAGTCTGTATTTAAAGAATTCCAATATTAGCTGATGTTCATCTAATGTGGATATAATCTGATGCTATATGTTAAAATGGAAATGACTACGTGCATGTTGGGTTGTGGTGAAAGTGGATCGTGTTGGTATGGTCATGTTCATAATAGTTCATAATAACATTGGGACTCTTCGCACCAGCTTTGGAAAGATTCCCAAGGATGATATTCATCTATTGAAATGTAGCTACTGATGATGATTAAGATATTATCAAAGGGAAAATGACGTCATGGATAATGTGATGTGGTAAAAACGGTTCGTCCTTCGTATGATACATAATGGCACCATGCTTTGATGAGAAGTATGTTTCTAAAGAAGCTTCTTTTGTAAATGAGGTGATGCCCATCTGATGTAGATGTATTCCGAGGAGAAGCGTGTTTTGAAAGAAGCTGAATCACCAAACAAGATAAAATATTCATGCCAAAAGTAAACAACCGACAAAGCAAATCAGAAACGCTCACTTTACCTCATTTATATATTTAGTCCTCGTTTTTACAACTGCTTTAAGTAAACGCCTTCAACTATCAAAAGATATTATTGTGTTGTTAAAGCATTAATGTGTTTTCGGGTTGCCTGTTGCATGATTTCGAGTTGCATGGTAATGACGTAGCCAGATCTTCGAATTTGAAGGAGCAAATTGGTTTGAGAACAAAATATTTTTAGTCCTATGCGCATGTTTCCAGCATTTTCTTTCCCTCTCAAACGGCTGGATTTAATTAGAGCAAATCAAGAGAGCCCCTGTTTTGACGTCATCACTTTTTTGTGCAAGATAGTCATGAAACAGCAGCCTTTCCGCAGTATTGTTGATGTCACTGCTCAATTTATTATCAGTTACATATTCATCACGACCTACAAGCTTATCGAAAGCCTGTGGGTACGTCTCAATATGTATAAATTACGCATGAGTCCCGTCATTTTCAAGGTTATACAAATTTGATTGTAATCTGAAAGTTCTGGAAAATTGTCAACTTTTTAAACAAATTTTGACACAAAATTGCAAAAATAGGACATATAATTTCGGTTGACCTTTTTTTCATTTTGATTATTAGACTTTAAGACACGCAGTGAGACTATTTATCTCTGAGCATCTGTATTACGGAGACCAAGGCGGTTTATTAAAATTCCACCCTTATGAAATTACCCCTTATCCCTTCCCTCTCGTTTGTCTGATGTATCCTCTCTACGATAAGAACCTAATAATTAACTTAATTTAATAAATTAAGAAGATGGATAAAAAGTGAATGCAAAAGATTCGTTGATACGATAAGCATCAACCTTTAAAGTTACTAAGAAAGACACCGCGGCAATTTTCGTCGCTTACGATATTATTAGTTCACGATCTAATGGGCACAGTTCAAATACGTTTTAATGACTTAAGATGTGATTGCGAAGTAGAGGCGCTTATTACTGATAAAAAAATGTTTAAGACTGTCTGTCGGAGCACTCAAGCTCGCGTTAGATCTTTCGTTGGATCCTATAATGTGAACATCTTTGTCACGCGTCGTAGTTACGTTTTTTTTTCACGACCAGTCGTGAGATAAGTGGATTTAATAGTTTTGGTTAATAATGAAAAATTATCTACGTCGTTTTTCGAGAGCGAAGTATTTGTCGTAGCGGCTACACTGCTGAGTGTGTTTGCTTATTTCTTTCATAGATTCAAGATAACTGGCAGGTATTGAAATATGTTATACACTAGGAATCCTACATCTATTTTGACAAGGGAAATTTCGATGAGAAAGACAGCGAAGTTAAGCTCTCTTGATCATTAAATTGGATTATATTGGATTTTATTACAACGGGGATAACGTTACTTTGTGGAACGGTGTGGTAAGTTACAATTTAGATTAACCCAATAAGAAGGGTTATAGCTTGTCACGTATTGTGTAGGTGTATATGACGGAGCTTGGTGTAATAATTAACTATAATATCGTTTCAGGGAAGGATGACGGAAAAGAAAAAGTGGGTTGCCCGAGGTTGTTCTTTGAGTCTAAGGAGCACTTAGTCACATAGATTAATTGTGTAAGCCAGAGGACGGCTTGAGTACGATAAATGTGGCATATGCCAATGTCAGTATTGCCTGTTGCAGTAGTAAATTCTACCAATGTTGGAATAGGCTCCTTAGATATAGAAAGTGATTTTTTTTGTGCTTGTATAGGCTACACTTGAAAAGGTAACTGCATATGGGTCATAAGTGTTAGGCTGCGAAGGAAAATCCTTACTTTTTTATTTTGTCTATTGCTTAAAAACTCCCGCATCCCTGGTCACAAAACTCTTCAAATATCGCAAGATAAATTCTCTAACAATCCATTCCTTGCAAAAAATATTTCACCATTCAAAACTTGCCTCCTAGGGTGCAAAATCAGGAAAATTTGAGACACTTTTTGAGGCCTTCAAATGAAATTTTAGAATTCCAAAAATGGCAAAATCAAGTAAAATCACACAATTTACATCTGATCATAGACAAATCTAAAAGGTGAAAATACCGTTCCAAAAATATTGTGATGTTATTTAGTCATTAGTTGATTACTTATCTCAATGAATTTGATAGAGGCTGCAAACAAATGGTTGTTTTAAGTCTATCAAGGCTTTCAAAATACCTTCCAATTATCTCCGATTTTACATATGAGAAGAGTTTTTGAACATTTTTTTGCAGGGTTTGATTGTTAACTGGTTTAGGAATTTTTCTTGCAATTTTTAAGAGTTTCATGACCAGGAATGCGAGAGCTTTTAAATAAGAATGAAATTTCAACAAAATTAAAGGGTTTTCAAACATATGCAGCCTAAAACTAATGACCCCGATGGTTGCCATTTCAAGTGTGGCCAATTCACCACTAAATCTACGATGGACCGGCGTTGCTCTGTAGGGGAGCCATGTGATGTCATCACCTTACGCAAGTAGGGGACATCATTTGATTTGTTTTGAAACATTAACTCAGCTATTCCGGAACAAAATTAAAAGATGTCTCATAAAATCAAGAAATTGATAAAATCTTATAATTTTTAGAGCAAAAATGTATAAGAAAATATCACATGACGCTTTTCCTCAGCGGACACAACAAATCCGAAGGGGAAAAATGTTCGGCATATAAATGGTCTCTTGTCGCTAAATATAATTCATCCATCAAAAAGAATCAGTGAATTTGGACTAAAAAGACTTACATTTCAAATGTCTTTGTTCCTGACAACCTGTCCCGTTTAGGTTTCTAACCGGCTCTCATTTTCGCCAAGATCCACACACTGCAGGAACGCGGCGAAAAGTGCAGGGACAGTGGGGGAGCTTGGGTTTAGGAGGGGAAGGGGGAAGGGGGGGGGGGTCATGTCCAGTAAAGTAAAACAATGGTAGGTGAATCACGGTACAGCTAAAACACCCATTATATATCATTATATATTCATACGTTGTAGTAATTTGTGAATATAAAAAAAGTCAACAATTTGTGAATTAATAATCTTTGTGTCAACCAGACCAAGGAGCTTCTGACCAGACCAAACATTTTGACTACTGAACTGTTTGAAATATTTGGGAAGTAACACATCCCTGCATCAGACATGGGCGGTTCGCCACACGGGAATGGCGTGGCAATTGCCCGCAACCCACCATGTTTTGACCCTGCAACTAAAATCCCTCTTACAGCCATATGGCATCCGGTGTATTAAAATCCTTGATCGTGTACGTATACACCCTCAACTTCCCAGTTATTGGTGCAACTTCAGATATCTCTTCGATAAAATAACATCTCCCTGTTTATGTACAATGTGTATGTTTTAATATGGCGACAATTTCTTACGGAAGAAAGATTTTCGGAATCCGATTTCTTCATTCTGTACCTATTTTATTCTATAGTATAATATGAACAAGATTAATCACTTAATAAATAGGTAGTCGTAGACTTTAGAAAAAAGACGCCATATTAGCAAGGTCTAAATAAAGATTCAAATAAAAACTGCAAATATATTTCTTTCAATTACATTGCCATTTTACAATGATACGATTTTGGTTTGGCCAAATGAATAAAGTGTTTCGGTACTCGAAAAACGAATCTTTTTAACTCCAGATAGTGTATCCATTGCTTCTCATCTAATTTACTTCCTTCCCAGTCATTCAGTTTTATCAGGTCTACGCAGGGCTACACAACTGGAACTTGACAACACACATTTTTGCACCTTAATAGAATCCCATTATATATATTAAGTTTTGACTTCTTTCTGATACCTACTTTAAAAAATTAATCATGCAATAATAATCTTCGCATTTTTTTAAATATATCAAAATCATTAGTTTGATTTACAAATGTTTGTAAATATTCTAAGCTTTGCAAATTAGTTTATCAAAGAAGGCGGATTTACATCATGTATTCAGCAAAACTAGACCTTAAAAGCCACGACCGAAAAATGCGTAGGTGCATGCCCATCAGTTATGCTTATATTGTCACACGCACCGTCAATAGGAAAGCGAGCTATTGCGTCACTAATGGTCTCTATCAGTAAGTTCGAAGCATCTACACATTGAAAAAAATGACAGGATGAGGCAGCTAATTTCCTGAAATCTCGTGTCTCTGGATATTAAAGAGGCATTCTCATCTCGAGAAATATGCTAGACCATCACCAAAAATTCATAATTGCTAGTAACAGAGTAACGTCACTTCCGCGGAGGCAATTAATATATATAATTAATATATATAATGGTATTTAATACGCTTATGGAAAAAAACGCATTTCAGTTATCTACATGCATCACGACCCGGGATGGGGGAAATAAAAAGGCGGGGGGGAGGAGGGGGAATTCACTTGATAAAGCCTTCCACGGCTTCTCAACGACCGATCTAAAAACTTGTGAAATATTATTTGGATCCCCAAAACATCCCTACGTATAGGATACCATCTTGGGAGAAGGAGGGGGGGGGGGGGGGTATGGTTTTGATTCCAGTTTGGTTTTTGTACATTAGCATAATTTTGCTTTAAAAAAAAGAAGTGATTTGGCTTTTTGCGTTTGGGACGATCTATGCCAAGCCTGGTAACAAAGTTGCTATATTAGCGGATTCAGCACACACAAAAAACAATAATAATTTGAAACGAAAATACACAAAGACCTTCGAGAGATATGTTACTGTGAGTCGTCATGTTTTCGCAAATTGATCAACCTTTATAGCATGAAATTCGAGTACCGTAACGGAATTAAAATTTTGGAAAAATGTAATCTATTACTTTTGTTCCTTTTCTCCCGTATCATCCAAGAAAAGATTGATTGGTCGCTGATAATGAACAAAGCAGTTATCAGCAATATTTTGCTCGAGATTTCGTGAAGTTCATTGACCTTTAATCGCAGCTCAGATGTTTGAATGGCATGACAATATCAATAAAACACACAGACTATCGACGGCCACGTCGTTTTGAAACACCTTTCAGGGCGGCGGAAAGGAATCAATATTGGCGCGACCACATTTTCGAAAGTTAAAGGGTGGTCATCGATAGGAATTTTCCTTTCATGGATCGGGGTCGTTCGGGACAACATCAAACTCTCTCTCTCTCTCTAGTTCGAGTCTGGAACAGACATTGGCGATCATGACCTTCCAGTCACCTCTGTTTAGAGCTAAATGCACACAATTAATGTTACTTAGGCTGTTGTTGGTTGTCCAATTGTTTAAGCTTTGGACATAATTAACTCGCTGCCTTCCTCTGCTTCTTTTGTCCTCAATTTTCCCACATACTGCAAGCTCTTCCAACCCACCCTCCAGATAAACATGCCCGAAAGATTCCATCTGTCTCCTTCTGATGGCATTGAGTAGGGACCTGTCCATACCTGAAGCTATCAGGACATCATCATTTGTTTTCCTTTCTGTCCAAGATATTTTCAACATTCTCCTAATGAACCACATTTCCGTAGCTTGTAATCTTTTCATAATGTCAGTGGTAATTGTTTCAGCATTTACAGCCATAGAGAAGAGTAGACCATACATATGCCTTCAAGACACGGACTTTCGTGTCCAATCCAATATTTCTATTCTTTAGAATTGAATTCATTTTTGTAAACATGTTTTTGGCAATTGCAATGCGTTTTCTAACTTCGTTGAAAGCAATTTTAGTGTGTAGCCCAAGTACTTAAACTGTTGTACTTGTTTAATTATTTCTCCTTGGCTTCGTATACTACATAATAGGTTTATGGCTTTTTTTTAAACCGCCATACATTCTGGTGTTTTTTTACATTTAGAGACAGCCGTCTCTTTTTACTTTCCTCTACAACTTTATCCAGAAGAGACTGCAGTTTTTCTTCGAACTCTGCTATAAGTACCGTGTTATCTACATAGCCTGATAGCGTAGGTTATTCATATTATAGCCTCCAACTTTCAGCCCCTCTAGACTGTCGATGTTACAAAGTATTGTTTCACTGGATGAGAAATAGTATCCGGCCAGAAATTCCAGAAACACAATTTGGTTTTTGTTGTAAGACAAAGGCACTAGGAATGCAATATTTACACTATCAATGATCATGGAAAGGTGCATAGAAGTACAGAAAGATTGATATTTTTGTTGCATTCATTACTTCAACTGTCCAAAGCCTTTGACAAAGTCAAACATGAAGATCTCTTTAATTTTGACGGAAAAGACCTAAGAGTTATAAAAAAAAAACCTATACTGGGACCAGGAAGCAGCAATAAGACTTGAAGGAGATTACAGTGAATTTAAGATAATCTGAAGAGGGGTGTGTTTTGTCACCAGATCTTTCAGTCTTTTCAACATTTACACTAAACATTAGAACACGAAGCAAGACCTTGGTGATGTGGCTCATCAAGCTAATGGTCTTGTTCTAGTTGCATTCTGTTGTACCTGGTTTTTGGGTAAGATTATGTAGATAAATTTGCTCATATCTGGTGGTATCTCTCCTGTATCATGATATTTAAAAGCCTAGTTATAGTTTCAATGCCTACATCATCAAGAGCCACAAAAACGTCAATTGACATTTTGTCAGGTCCTGATGCTTTGCCATGTTCTATGTTACTGATGGCTCTTTGCACTTCCTCCTTTAGTATTAATGGGCCCTCCATGTTCTTTTTAATGGTAGGTTTTTCTCTTCTGTTATCATGAAAGAGTTCCTCGATGTATTCTGACCATCGGTGTAAAATGTCCTCTTTGTCCATGAGGATGGTACCACCTTTTGATTTAATGCAACCTGTCTGTGTACAGGTACGTTTTCCTAATAGTTTTCTGAGTTTTTCATACATGTATTTGCTGTTTATGTTACGAGTATTCTCAATTTCTTTGCACTGTTGATTAATTCGGGTTTCTTTGGCTTCATTGCATTTTTTCTTTACAACTCTGTTTATTTCATGATATCTTTCATCATCATCCTTTGCTAACCATCTTGTTTCCATTAAGTCCAGGATTTCTTGGGTCATCCACTTTTTGTGATCCTTATTTGCCTGTTTTGGAATCTGTTCACTCATTGCTTCTGTAACTAAATCTTTCATTTTTGCCACATTTTATCAGCCTCCGTGAGGCTTTCCAGAACTTGGAATTTGTTCTTCACTGAAACTGAGAATCGCTCTTTTATGTCTGGATCAGTTTTTAGAGGTTGGTCTGTAATTTAGGTTCTTTTTTATGTTTCTTAAATGATCTAAGTTTTACTTGGATTTTACATTTGACAGGAATATGATCACTGTCACAATCAGCACCGGGCATTGACTTAGCCGTTTTAACCGAGTTTCGAAACCGTTTTTGAATCAGTATGAAATCAATCTGATTTCTGACTCGTGTCTCCTGGGCTCTTCCATGTCCAACGTCTTCTTGGGTGGTTTTTGAACTAATTGTTGACAATTATTAAGTCATATTCTCTGCAACATTCAAGCAGTCTTTCTCCACGATCGTTTATTTCTCCTAGTCCGAATGGTGCAACAATATCTTCCACTTTGCAGTTTCCAACTTTGGCATTGAAATCGCCCATCACAATCATCACAACGTCCAACTAGCAGGTATAAAAAGAAAATTCTTACCTATGCCAAATCTCTCGGATTTTATTCAATCTTGATGCGAAAATTAGTAAACACCGTGTTTATTTTGTTGATAAATTTGTATTTGTTTTACTTATTTTGCCCTATTGTTTCAACGATATGACACCCCCCCTCCCTTTCCTCCCTCGGTTCCCATGCTGACTTATGTAATAAAACCTAATCATTCAGCACTCAGTCATTCCAAAGGGCAAAGAACTTCCTAAAACGTTGGCGCTATCTCCTTTCAAGTGAAAAAGAAAATTCATATACTGATATATGGCAACAAACAAAAAGACCTTGACCGATTATTGGGGTTTATGAAACTTGCATGGACATTTCTTCTTTGATTGTGGTATTTAAAGATTAATGTTGAGGCGAAGTGTTTATTTTCGCATTTATTGCACTAAGCAAAGGACTTTGGCACGCGTGGAATGCCCGACTTTAGGAGGCCATTCGCGAGTGCAGTCTTTTAACCATTGCATTAAATGCGTACCACGATGCCAAAACAATCATTTTCTTTTTAATAAATTTCGTGTCAGATTGTTTAAAATACATGAAAACATCTAAAAAGAACTTTTAAAAACGAGAACAGTTGTCATGTAATTTTTCGCTATTTGAAAAATTCACCTAAAAATGGAATGCACCAAATAATCAAGGTCGTGCATTAGCGGGAATTAAAGCTGGGTCATGGCAATACAAATACTCAGAAATTGTATGAATAACAATACTGAAACTGTGCTATTATTTGTGACAGTGGACTGTCTTTTATTTGAACAAATATTACAATGTATGACAATACTAACATGGACAGGCAGGCAGAGGCGTAGTGTTTTAAAACAAGGCCGCAGGAACGATGTGCGGTGCTAACTTGTGAAAACACGTAAGGTTCAACCCAAATCAACTTATGGGAAAATTATCATGAATTGACTATCATAAAGAAAAAAGTGGCGGCGCTCAACCCCTATCTCCCCACTCGTATGGGGCTGTTAAAGTAGACAACATCATTTATATGTGTTTGTGTGAAAGGGGTGCGCAAGGGCTAGAAATTGTATGAATAACAATTGAAACTGTGCTATTATTTGTGACAGTGGACTGACTTTTATTTGGTGACAATACATGGACAAGGCAGAGGCGTAGTGTTTTAAAACAAGGCCGCAGAAACGATGTGCGGTGCTAACTTTGCTAACTTTGAAGGTGCAAAAGACATCAGCCATTTTCAACTGAAACTTGGCATTCAACTTGATTAAAAGACACCAGGCGAATGTCTTTTCGCCTTTATTGAAGGTTACTATTCTTTCATTTATTCGAGGCGCAGTACGGGTCCGACGCAAATTTAGTTGATACCTTTTATTTTCTGATGTTAGATATCTCCTGTTTTTGTTTTTGTTTCATTATTTAGTTATTAGAAAGTGTGAATTCGCCCAGGGGTGCGAATATAAATGAATATTGCAAGGTGTAGCTGGAACCCGTTGAGCTTAGGACGCATCTTTTTTTAAGTCAAACGCGGGAATAATCAAAATGCTAACTTGTGTGTAATCGGCTAATTAGAAAAAAGTATTTATTTAAACAAATGAATTTTTGCTCACACGCGATCTATTTTACTATTGAGGCATTCTGCAGTTCTCATTATACTGGAAAATTTACCAAACAATTGCAGTGGGCGTGATATGTTTGTCGCATCGCAAATTTTGCTTATGATGGGATTAAACACCAATTGAATAATTTTGATATATCATCACAAAGGATATTTGATGATGACTTATATATTTGAAAATAGGATGTAAAAACATTTCTTGTTGTGTGTGCCGCGTTCCGTATTCAACAACCTTTATTTATTCATTCTGCCTTCTTATTTGCATAAATATTTGGGAATTCCGTGAGATGTGTTGAGGACTAGTTGCTCAATTGCGCTGTTAGACAAAGGGCAAGGCGCTGAACGTAATCGTTGAGCGTCTCTTCTGCATAACGTTGTGTATTTTGCACGGCTATTAATGCAGAATCGGCTTGCGCGATCTAAATACCTTAGATAATTCTTTGGTTTATAGCTGTATAGTGGCGTGATAAATATTCCGTACAACTTCTTCGGTTATTCAGACTCTTTGTCTTGAATGCCATTTATGTGAAGTTGTGTGGGTAGTGTATCCTTAGAGGAGCACAGTGGCCTAGTAGTTAAGGCGTCGGGCTCTGGTGTGGAAGATACTGGGTTCGGTTCCCGGCCAGGCCAGTGTGTTGTGTCCTTGAGCAAGACACTTTATATTCATTGCTTCAGTCCAGTAGTCCACCCAGCTGTAAAGGGTACCTGTGAGGGCAGTGACAGTTCTATGTGTTTGGGGCCCGGCGCCTGTAAATGGCTGCTGATAAAATGGGCTTGTGACTTCCCAGCGAGTGAGAAAGTTTTCAGGAGAGTTAAGGCCCAGTGACCAGGGTAATAGTTGTAAAGCGCTTTGATAAAGTCTATGACAGTTTAAAAGCGCTATATAAGCACTACGATTATTATTAATGTAGGTCTATACTCAACAGTGTGCAAAACGCCGTAATCGACGCCATACCAGACTGACCGTAAGAAAAATAGGAGCAAATCTCCACTGTTACTTTTGAGGCATTCAACGCCCATTGAGTAAAATTATTTTCTAATTGCAGCTGTAATCAGCTCATTTTATTTGACGTAAATTATTATTCTTGGCGGCTTGATAATCAATTATCCGCTGTTAGTTGAAGTTCCCACAGTTTTCTTCTGGTTATGTTTCAGCAGTATTGTCCCCACAAGGGTTTATGTTCGGATGTAATTGGTTATTTCTTCATACTTTTTGGGTGACACTAACATTTTTGGCTTCATGGGACAAAAATGTATATTTTTCGTTCAGTACGAAATTTCGGCTGCTTTCCAAAGATAGGTAAGAAAAAAGATAAACATCCATTAGACATGTTAGATTAAATCTATTTGTACAGAAAATTACTTGGGCATGTCAGAATAAGTCCGAAGTATCTTACTTCGGAGGGTAGATGGAGCAAATATACCCAGAAAATATGATCATAGATGAGTGTCGTGTCGGATACTAACTTACAAAAATAATGCACAACTGACTGAAGATAATGGTACGGTTTGAATTAAAAGACATTAACTGCACAGATACAGATTCTGTCAATTCAATTTTTTACAAACTGAAACGAAAAGGCAAAACGTATATCATAATAGCTAATGCTCGAAGGTATTCTAAATTATCTAAACAAAACTGAGGAGAGGAATAAAATCATATCCTCCATGTGATATGTATCATATATATCTCAGGAGCTAAATTAGGTTCACAACTTTTTGCCTAGCTTTGTATTGGCTGCTCTGTATCTTTGATAGTTGGTTCGTTGAAAGAAAGTGACTGAAATTGAACTAAAGTACTAGAAAGACATCGTTGTTAAGGCCTGTCGACACCTGAAACCTCATAGCAGGTTACAAGATATTTAAGTTCAGCATTGATATATTGATATACAACAAATTGTAAACATACACATTGAACTTTATGTTCGGCCTTGTACAGCCGATATTTAGCTGTTTAAGTTACGCCAGGATGTACTGTACATCCTTGGCTACGCCTACACGGTGTTTACAAGATAACAAGCTATTGTTACTTCTCTGGTCTTGCATAACCGTCATTTCTCGATTTGATATTTTGCTATGCAACGAACAAACGATTTTATACGTAAGTCTAATGTGTCTGTTACTTCATGATATATCTTACTTTGTATAAATGCAAAATATGATTCGAAATTTCGAATGCATATAGACGAATGAAAGGTTTCTTTATGCGAGAAATCACACAGTTTTAATATCTGTTACCAAAATATTGTAGAATGACATAGTTCAATTAACAGGGGCACAGGTGTGTCAATACCCAGATCCCATAAAGGACGTGGTTGAGGTTTAAAAAAAAACATTTTTCCTATAGGGAAAATCTTTTAAGTTGGTAATTGGCCCACATTGCAGCCTCGTTTTAACAGTTTAAAGTCGGCCGTCGAGAGTGCCGAATTAAATATATACATGAAAAAGTACATGAGGCTCAGAGTGATAAATCATGATTCATTTTCAGAACATTCTAAAGATGCAATAATAGTTTCCATATATCTTACTAAGGACGAACTGCGAATTGGGTTTAACGCAGGCTGCCATGAAATTGAGCCTCAAGAAGGTTTCCGGGAAAAATGCGTTCAAGAAATTAAGCTTACTCTGGTAAATGATACTGAGATTGTTAGATATATACTAATAAAGGCGTATTAGACACATCTTCTCGTGTGTTATGTGGCATAAAATTCGTCCTGTTTGGGAGTAAAAACTCCCTATAGAACTTTAATTCAGGTAAATGATGCTGAGATAGTCAGATTAATTATAAAAGGGTTATCAGAAAATACTGTGCCGTAAAACTCACAAGAATTTGGAACTCAGGTGAATGATAGTGAGAATGTAAGATTATGACTTAAAAATGGCTTATGAGAGAACATGAAGAGGTGACAAGTATTTCATCCCGAAGATAGTTTTCGTCCTTGAACATAGTTTCGGTAAAATGATTTCATAAGTAGCGAAGGTAAATTATACTGTGATTGTTCAGGAAAATGAAGGGGGCAGTGTTTAAAAAAAAAAAAAGGTTGTCACGTCTGAAAAGGGCATTAAAAATGATCTTTTAATCTAAAAGATTTTGATGAGGTCTGTAATGGCACGGTATCGCTTTAACGAAACAATATTTAAATATCAAATTTGATCAAGCCAAATGCAATTTAGTCATTGCAGCTATACTACAAAAGGCACGAAAGCTCTTGTTCGCGAAGAAAATTCTTCTAAATCAATTCTTACCAGATTGCTAAATGGTATAACACAAAAAACAAATTTGTTTTTTAGTTAATGCAAATATATCTAAAACAGTACCGCATAATCATCCTTATAATATGAAAAATAAGCTTGTGAAGGTTATACATGGCCTAATAAGTTTAAGATTTTATGATGCATGCAAGCAATTCGTGAAATCGGCAAATGCTTCGCTCCCGAAACTGCAGAAAATTGCATTTCTTTTACATAAATATGATACATTTGCAGGCCAAAGGGCCTATGGCAATCCGTTGAAAACCTAAAAATGAATATGGATAAGTCTAGATAACTATTTCCAAGCTGTTATTGTTAACAAATTAAAGAAGCCAATAAGTTTCAAAGACAAGAACGTGACTGGTTACAGTTGCCTCTTTTTCGATTGGCTATAGACAGAAAGATGTACAGATGTATGGCCGTTGATCATTGATATTATATAATTAATTAACAATGATAAAGAAACTTGCATACGCAATTGTCCAATAGTTGCAAGAATAAACATGATTACACAGAGGCAGTGCTGGGTATAATGGTCTTTCAGTAATTTCAAGTCTCTGGCAAACATTATTTTGCAAAGAATAATTCATACAGTCATGTAAGCCCGGGCCATTGGTGCTTAATTCGAAAACGGATAATATCGAGAATGTACATGTTCGCACCACCAGTCTATGCTGGAAAGGAAAGTTATTTCATTAATTGGTCTCCAGCAAGACTATTAGAAACATTATTTTCCCCGAATTTTTGATGAACAGATTGTGCAATGTTGGTAATGAATGTCAGAACCAGCCTGGCATATTGCATGCCGTGATGTTGTATATTTCATGAAATTCTTATTTACTTTCCCAATTTGATTTCAATTGGGGAAATTGACAAAATAACAAGAATGTGGAGGGTTTGTGATTTCACTCCTTTTATGACAATCCATTGTTTAATGAATGCCGTCAATTCTGTCATGATCGAATTATCAGATTATTTGACCAATTCTTATCATGAGTTTGATACTTAAGATAATTTTTTAGGCTACTTTACCATCCATAGAATATTCATAAATTTTCATAACAATTTTAACGTTTATCATGATGTGTACCATGGGTGTGCCCTCGTGCCACGGCCGAAGTTTGCAAACTCAGCCGGTATCTTCCTGTTCTCTGCGTTAAAGTAAATTATACAACAGTTCAAGGAACTACTACACGGCAGCACACCCGTAACGATGGGTTTGCTCTATCATTGTTGACAGGTTAAATCACATCAAAATATGTGAAACATGTTTTGATTAGTGTTATCGAATTCAAATTTAAGAACCGTGTGTTTGAGCTACAATATGCAACAAACACCAAGGTTTAAAGATATACATTAGATACGATTGTTATGTTATAAAGACATGAGTATATGATCCCATATGCGGGTTTGTCTTTGAGGAGCTAAAGGCTTCTATATCTGCAACATGCACAGATGTTCGAAACACCTAAAGGATAATTTTAGTGGTCAAGCATGTCTATCTTATAGGAAAGAGCGACTTCAAAAGAAACAAAATGGTGAAAAAGCATTAATTCAAATATCTTATTCCGTTAAGGAGATATTCAAGTTTGAACCTTTTGTCTTATCTGTGTAGAAATGACTGGTTTAGTAAGTCTACTATGGAAAGTTGGTGTCTCCATCCTACATTTTTATTAATTGTTGATGTATTTTAAAGTCTCAAAATCGCAGGACAAAATATGATAGAATACTTAACGACTTTGAGGAATCTGAGGCTATGACATCACATCCAGTCGATTTCAGTCGTTTCTACACAAATTATATTAAACTTTCAGCTTCGATATCTCCTTAACGGAATAAGATTTTTGAATGGTTTCTTCACTATTTTGTTTCTTTTGAAGTCCTTGTTCATATAAGATAGAATTGCTTGACCAATAAACTTATCTTTATTGAATACAGTTTAGGTGTATATCGCAAGGAGTCATTTCCATTTTATATTTAATAGAATATTCAACACAAACAAAACAGGGAAATGCCATCTCTCTATACAGAGTTATTCATTTAGTCAAAAATATCTCTTTCAACAAAGCAAGTCGGAGTTAAAGACACATGTACTTACATTTTATGCTATTTTTAAGTCTAGAAGCATCTTTGTTTTGACAGGGAGTAGTTATTTTGACCAGACATTGCAGAAGTTGCAGGAATATTTTACATAATAACATTATGTAACATGTCTCAGTTATGTGTATTTTAAATTTAACTTTGCAAACGTTCTTGAAAAGCATTGTTGAAATCAGATCATTCATTGTTCTTAATATAATAGAATAATACGGCAGGCAGCCTATGATAACGATCAGCTGCGAATTCAGCTCTGTACGTTAAGAGCCAATACTCTCAATCGAGGATATATCTGTCGTAGTCTGTATCTGGTTAACAGTATAGACACCACACGGGAAATTAAGTGTTTGTGAAACAGTTACTTCATCGATTTTACTTAAGACTGAGGCAGTATCAGAATGCTTAACGAGTTTGGAAATTCCAAACATATGCAATAGTTACTCCATTAGCTTGGTGAAAGTTTTTGTAGTAGGCTATGCAAACCAAATCGAACATAGCATATAGTGTATGCTTGTTCGTACGTCGTTTTAATTTCTTACTGTATGAGTATGAGTGCAATTGGCTGCTTTAAAGTCTCACGGAATTCCCGAGTATATTTATGCAAATGTGAAGGTAGAATTTAACAATTAAACAAAACTTCAAATAAAATTTGCCCACCCATCCCACCCCGTTATCTTTTTAGACCAATACAGTCATAAGCGTTGAAGAATAAACAATTAGTCCTCAGCACTATCTCACGTAATCCCCTTGTATATGCAAATAAGTCGGTAGAATTAAACTTCAACTTAAATTACATTTGAAGTTTCGTTTAATTGTTAAATTCATCTGCAGAGCATGATATATTGTATTCCTCTCTTGAACGTTAAATGTTGCTACTCAGCTACTTTCTGCTCTTCTGTCGGTGACCTCCTTAGAGTATAAGATCTGAACATGGCCAGAAGATACGCTCTATTTCATACCTGAGTCGTTGAATCATGTTAAGACGACTTTTGCGTCGCATTGGTGGGTTCATCAAATAACCGCGTTCCGATTCAAGTACAACTGGGTGTGACAATCGGGGTAGCTGTTCGATGAATGCGCACAAAACCAGGTCATGTCTACAAATCCGCGACTTCGATAAATGAATAAGAATAGACCCAGTCCATTCCCTGGAGACTATTGATTTGAAAAACTATTCGATTCCCGTCAGCATGTCCATGCCATAGGCCTACTTAAAACACCCAAAGTCAAAGTCATTAATATAAATGCACGTGAAATATGGTCATATTCATATACTTTGGTGCGTGTGTGTGTGTGTGTAAGGGAGGAAGGGGGGGGGGAGCAAAACCACACTAAGATACACAAATCTTATCAAACATTCGATATAGATACGGAAAATAGGGCAATTACATTAATTGCTTTAAATGTTGACAAGAAACACGTGATCAATGATGCAATTACATTGCATAAATGTTGACAAGATGTATAGTTTTGTAAATGCAAAAACAGAACCAAAAACTAGCACGTCAATGACGAAGTTATATTCATTGATAAATGCTGACAAAAGGTATAATTTCCTACATGCTTAGAAAGAGAATAAATCTGTAAATAGGTATATATGGATGTCTGTAATTTTTTGAAATTTTGCAGATAGTGTTACGGTCCAAAAATAGAAAAGTAACAGAAGAATGCCAAAAGATAAAATTAAGATCAGTGGCTTTAAATTTGGATACTGAATATATTCAAACTTCAAGCCTTCGTTCAATTAATGGTACAATAAAAACAATAACCTTAAAGTTAGCCTACTTAAATATCCTAACCTGATACTGTGATGGTGAAGATGGTGAGCTATCTCTCTAGTCTCTTTTTGGGCCACGGTTGGTATTTGGGTAAAGTCCTTAAAGTATTCCAAGATTATTATCCAGTTCCACGAAGAGTTCTATAGAAATATTGATGCGATGATTTCTCTCAAAGTTATAAGTCCGTAGGACAGCGATTCTTAATAGGCGGCCCGCGGGCCAATTGATCCGCCAGAGAATCCAATCTGGCCCGCGAACAATAGTCATTTAAAGAGATCGGTAAAAATCGCAAAATACTCGTTTATTTTGTTTTTTCCTGTTTTTCCTGAGCAGATCAGCTCACTAAAACATCGTGGCTTATCAAATACAATTGTATCTTTACTTCCGCTCTAAAATTGGGCTCACGGCTTGTCGAAGGAAGGTGGATAGGAGAACCGCCGACATCCTTCTAATCGCCCACGCTCTCAACTTGTTTGTATTCAGGGATTGTTTTGACGGGTTTTGTTTGTCACATGACGCTAGTTTTGCAACGCGATTGGCTCACGGCCTGAAGCTGTTGTGAAATGATGGCCCTTTGGAGAAAAAAAAAAATTAAGAACCCTACCGTGGGAGTTATGAGTTACTCGAAACACTTTTATAACAGCTGTATAGATTAACTTTATAATTTAAATCAGCAGACACTTTAAGGCGAAAGAGATATTTAGGTATTATAATATTCTCAGACAGAAGTTAACAATAATTCAAGTTGACTTTGATAATTATCCACACACTGAACGAAGGCAGTTAATAAATTCTCGATGTAAGAGTACACACACAGTTGTATATTGATGAAACCTCGTCGATTGTCTTAAAAACAGCTACTTACAGACTTATAGTTCTAGCAATTTTTATAAACGAGCGTAGTCGGGCGTAAACCTCTGATGATGGAGTTAATTTTAGAAATATTGATTCTAGAAGATTGCGTTAGCAGGTCAGTATGTGTCAATGTGTGAGATCATCTTGGAATTTTCTGGAATTGCGCCACCCATTTATTAAATGATAGTATTATTGCGCAATTTTTGACACTGGAATGTCCTTGATTTATTGTGTAAAGTGGCATGTAACAATAGCAAATTAAGTTTTTAAGAAATGGATCAACAGATTTTGAGGATTCTTAATCATATAGGCCTACAGAGACTTATGAAATATAATACTTTAAACATTCTTTCATAAATATCAGTCATTAGAAATAATTGGAATATTTCTTCCGGGTATATATCTCAGCAGGGCCGTAATTCTTCTTCACAAAGTGGGAATGTTGATAATGGGGCCAAACTTAGCCTCCACAAAGTAAGGCGCGTATTTTTTCACAGCCTTATGTCAGTATGTATTTGTTTCTAATTTTGCCAGACAGTGGGGGACAAGTCCCCTTGTCCCTGGGAATAAAGGCCATTGTTCCCGAAAATAAAGGCCCTGGTCCCCAGTAAGCAGACCGACAGCGACCGATGCACTAACTTCCGGGGATTTGGTGACACAGTGGCATGCACTGGTAATTTTTGGGGCGGAAAAGCACTGACGGCCTGTCGGCGTTTACCGCCAGACAGCCGGAGGACCACCTTCTTTGCCTCTGGTCCGCCAATAGTCTGCTATGATGGTTTTTATGGCCCAAGTTCGCATATAACTCAGTGTGCATTCAAAGTTTCTGACTGGACGAAATCTACGAGGGTCGTAGGAGTAGGAATGATTTTAGAAATTTGTGTGGGAGTGAGAGGGTCTAAATCACCATTTTTGATAAAAACTGGACGTAAAACTCAATTTGAATGGAACAAGTAGCATAATTGTTAACTATCTGGGGGCATCAGATCCTCTAACACTCCCTGCTCCTACAGGTCTGCATATTAGTCAATCAGTAACCGTGTGAGAAAAATGGACACCACCACGTGATGTCACTATGAACAGATGTATCTGCTGATGTTTTTAGCACTTTTTTTATTGGAGGAGCTACGGGCTTCCCTCGTTAAGTTTTCTGAATGAGCAAAAACAAATAAAGAACACCGAAATGAGCCCACTTTTGAAGCCCAGTCTTGCTGTCTTGTGACTGCAGGGGCAGACTAGCCAAAATCATTTTACCGTTCCGGGTGCAGGACCGGCCTCTAATTTTGAAGTGAAGACCGGCCCACATTATATGCTGCGCCCTTTTAAACAACGGACTACGGCCAGCCTTGGCCCCCTTCGGAAGGCAGCGGCCCATCCGGACCGGACGGTCGATCGGCGGGCCAGTCCGCCTTGGCATGTGAGGATGTCACGTTGGACAAAACTCTTGGAATAAACATGTTTTATTTGTTTCTATTATTTGCAGTCCTGGGTGAAACCCGTTCATCGTTATTCTCATAAGGTAGATGTGGACTTTGACAAACTTGGGACACAGGCAGGCGGGTGTCGACACTGAGCTCAAGCAATTAGAGGTAAATGTAGTTTGGAAGAAGTTTTGATTATTTCGTATCACAGGTGTGGAAAAAATGACAAATGGGGTCTGACAGGTGCTCCTCAAATACTGTCAAAGATGCAAGAACTGGTACAGTAAAATGTTTACACACTTAAAAAAAATATGATGTCAAGTCACCTCTGTTGTGACTGTATTCAGAAGTGTTTCAATCCTTGTCTCAATTTGTGGATATTTTCATCTGATTTTGGATTTTGTTTAGGCTGAGTTTTACCATATTGTTGTTTTACATTTTTTATGCATATTTTTGATTTTATTGTTTTCATTAGTTTCCTCAATTGTTATTATTATTATTTTGTTGTTGTTGCTGGTGTGTGTAGTATACTAACTGTATCCTATTACACACTTTGTTGCAGTTGTTGTAAGCTAGGCTAGGCCTTACAGTTGTTGTAAACTAGGCTTTGGTATTGTTGTGTTAGGCTTTGTTATTTTTTATTTTTTTTATTTAAGTTTATAGGCTTATGTGTTCAGTGTAGGCTAGTATATTGTGTGTTGAAGCTAAGGTGTTTCTTCAAGTGTTGTTGGGCCTATTGTTCCTCTTTTAGGTTGTTGCTGTTGGTTTTCTGCTTCTGTTAATTATATTGTATGATCATGGAGAGTTCGATTTGCTGTGATAGCTGTAATTTGTGGATTGATTTCCAGGAGTCCGGTGTGACATGTAGTTTTGAGGAAGCCTCGGTTGATAGTTTTGTATTTGTCTGTTTAAAGTGTACAAGGTTGAAGGCTTTGGAGTTAAAACTTTCTGGTTGTAGTTGTATCGTTGAAAAGGTTGATGCTAGTGTGGAGACTGAATTTTGTGGCTTAGATGTGGGTAGTCAGACATGTGATGTTGATAGTTCTTTGGGTGAGGAATTTGATAGGTTCTGTTTAGGTAGATGTCTTGGATCAGATTTTGTTGATAGGCCTGATGTAGGGTTGTCTGCAGTTGATGATTGTACAGGTACCACATTGGTCGTGAGGTTGTTGATTCTTCTGGTACTTTGGCTGCGGATTCCGTTAGGGATAAGGTGTTATGGATAGGGGATTCACTTGTAAGGTATGTTGACATATATATTTGTGGAGTAGATTGTAGTAGAAGGATTAGGGTGCATGTGTCTTCCAGGGGCTAGGGTTGATGATGTTAGTTCTCGTGTTGAGACTTTATGTAAGGGTGAAGATAGCGTCGTAGTTTTCAGTTGGTACAAATGTTAGTTCAAGGAGAAATGTTGATTCTGTTAGGCGTAGTTTCATGGATTTGTTATTCATGTTGAAGGACACAGGCTGTAGGGTTCTAGTTGTTGGTCTGTTGCTGCGTAGGGTAGTTCCTTTATGATAGATAAAATGTTATTGATCAATAGTTGGCTAGAGAGTATTTGTCGTCTGTTTGAGTTCGGTTTTGTAAATTTGTGGCATAAGTTTGAATCTCGGGTTGATTGGTTCATGAGAGATGGTTTGCATTTAACTAAGAAAGGTACTTGTGTTCTTCTTAGGGGTGTCAATAGGGCAATTAAGGATCTGAATTCTTTCAACTAGTTACGGGGGTAAGAGTTTAAACCCACCTTTTAGGCATGTTTCTGGGTATAGGGATTGTTCTAGTGGTAGATTTGAGGCCATGTTTTCAAATGTTTGTAGCATTTTGAATAAGCGTGATGAGCTTCTGGTTGAAGTTTCAATTAGTAGATCTGATATTATTGGTATTACTGAGAGTTGGATTTATAGTAAAATTAGTGATTCAGAGATACATATTCCAGGTTACTTAGTTTTCAGGCAAGACAGATTAGATACTCTTAATGGTAGAGGAGGTGGCGTTTTATTGTTTGTGAAAGACAGTTTTAATTGTATAGATAAGACTGCTCAGTTTTCTTTTGGTTCTTTAAATTGCCTATGGTGTGAGCTTATTGTTCATGGCGATGTTGGTAGTTCAGTGGTTGTTCGTGTTGTATATAGATCACCAAATTCTAGTCCTAAGAACAATCAGAAATTGCTTGACTGCTTCAGGAAAGTTGCTTCTGGGAGGGTTATTGTTTTGGGGACTTTAATTTTCCAGATATTGATTGGAATCTTTGTATTAGTGGTCCACTTGGTAAAGATTTTCTGGAAACTATATCTGACTGCTTTTTACCAACATATGTTGTTTCCCACGCATGGTAGTAATTGTCTTGATTTAATTTACAGTAGTGAAGAAAGTATGGTTAAAATGTGCAAAGTAGCGGTAAGGTAGGTTGTAGTGATTATGACCTCATTAGTTTTGATCTGTATTGTTTCTCAAAGGCTTCTCCAGCTAATAAACTGGTTTTAGATTTTAAGAATGCTGACTTTGCTGCACTTCAGGATAATTTGTCATTTGATTGGACTTCTTTGCTCTGTGACTTAGTTCCTTCTAAAGCATGGAATGTTTTCCGAACTATAGTTTTGGAGGGTGTAAACAGGTTTGTCCCATTAAAGAAAGTTTGTAACCGTAATCGGCCAGTGTGGATGTTTTGGGAGGTTTTGCAGGCTGTTTGGAAAAAGAAAAATTGTGGCGTTGTTATAAACACAGTTGGTGTCCTGCGGAGCTTGCTAGGTATAAGGATCATGAAAAGTTCACAAAAGGTTTAAAAAGAGAGACTAAAGTGATTTTTTGAAAAACGTTTGTCCAAAGAGGTTAAGATTAATCTTTAAGTCGTTTTATTCTTATGTTCGCTCAAAGCAAAAAATACAAGGAGGTTGTTGTTCCCTTCAGGGTAATGATGGTGTCACTATCAATAGTGGTAAAAATATGGCTGATGTTTTTAATGACTACTTTGTGTCTGTTTTTACTAAGGAGTTCCCTGCTGATGATGTTGTGGATTATCTTAATGTGCACTCTCCAGTATCCATTAAGAATCTTGATTTTTCAGTTGATGTTGTGTCTAAGAAGTTGAAGGGTTTGAACTCAATAAAACACCCGGTCTAGATGGTATACATCATGCTGTCTTAGGTGAGTGTTCTGATGTTCTTGCGGTTCCCCTGAGTATTATCTTTTTCAAAGTGCTAAAGTTTGATGTTGGTGTTGTTTCTAGTGATTGGGAATTGCTAATGTCACTCCTATTTTAAAAAGAGTGACCACAGTTTGCCTTGTAACTATAGGCCAGTGAGTCTTACTAGTGATGTGTGCAAGGTAATGGAGTCCATTGTTAAGGATATTGTACTAGATCATTTACTGGTCAATGGTTTGTTGAATTTGTCCCAGCATGGGTTCTTACCAAAGAGGTCTTGTGTTTCTAATTTATTTGAGTTTCTTGATGGTGTTATTAAACTAGTTTATTCTGGTCATAATGTGGATGTTATCTATTTAGATTTAAAAAAAAACATTTGATAAGGTTCCATTGGGTAGGCTCATGATGAAAACGAGCGCAAGGTGTGGAGGGAAAGTGTGCCAGTTGGATATATTCTTTGTTAGTTCACAGGTCACAAAGAGTTGTTGTTAATGGTAAAGTATCTCAATGGAAGAAAGTTACAAGTGTGTTCCTCAGGTTCTGTATTTGGTCCGTTTATTTTCTTAATCTTTATTAATGATATTGATGTTTCCTTTGGCTCGAGGATTGATAAATTTGCTGATGACACTAAGTTGTACAGGATTGTTGATAATGCTAGAGATTCTTCACTTTTGCAAACTGATCTGAATAAGTTAATTTCTTGATCCCAAACATGGCAGATGTCATTCAATGTTGATAAATGCAAGGTTATTCATTTTGGTCAGGGCAATTTGGCTTTTGATTACTGCATGAATGGTTCAAATCTTGGTAGTATTGATCAAGAAAGGGATCTATGTGCTGTCATTACTATCAATCTAAAGCCTTCTAAACAGTGTGCATTAGCAGCTGCAAGGGCAAATAGGATGCTTGGTTTGATTAGAAGAAAATCTTATTTTCTTGGTAGAGAGGTTGTTCGTAATTTGTATAAGCAGTTAGTCAGGCCTCACCTTAAGTATGCTATTCAGGCTTGGAGTCCCTTTTATGAGAAGGATAAGTTCATTTTGGAGCAGGTTCAACGAAGAGCCACTAGACTTATTCATGAGGTAAGGAATCTCTTGTATGAATCTAGGTTGCGAATTCTTGGTTTGACCACGCTTGAGTTGAGAAGAGTACGTGGCGATATAATTCAGGTTTTTAAGTTCCTATCTGGTAGTGATGCTTTGACTTCCTGATATTTCTTGCATGTTTTAGCTAATCCTCTTGTGACACGTGGTAACAGTTTAAAGTTGACCAAAGAGTTCTCACGGACAGATATTCGGCGTTTTAGCTTTTTGCAAAGAGTTGTTTATGAGTGGAATGGTTTGCCTGAGTGGGTAGTTAGCTCCAATTATGTTAACAATTTCAGTCAACATTGATAAGTTTTTTACTAACTCTAGTTGTCGTTGATTTTTTTTTTTTTTTGTGGTGGTGGTGTTAGTTTGGTTTGGGCTTTTTATGGGGTGACTAACCCTTCTTAGCCCGTAATCTTGTTATGTTATGTTATATTACAAACGTGCCCTTTCAAAATTAAGTGTCCCCAATTAGTAGGAAACTGCCAACTTTTGTCAGTCCCATGTATGGGAGGAATGTGTCCCCATTAGAAATTTCTCTTTCTAAAAATGCAGTGCCCCTTTTATACTTTTATTTTAATATCTACAGACTGGGAGGCATTCTGCATATGACTTGGGAAATGCCCCTTAGAGGTTGCCTCTCAGCTTTGTGGCCTTAAAAATGATAATGAAATCAATATTTCTGGTACTTTAAAATATTTCTTGTATAATTTGAGCATTTGTTGGTGAATACAATTTTAAAATTTGCTCGTCAGAGACAATTGATATGAATTTTTAAATATTACTCTAAAATTTCCAGGTCAGAAAGTCAAATCTGCGCTGGTGAAAATGGAGAGAATAATTTAATCGTTCTGTTGCACCAATAAACTTAGAATATTTGCATGTATTTTTCCTACGTTTGACTTAAACCTATATGTTACCGTTATGTATTTCTATAAAGAGATTTAAATTGAGATGCATTGTGGAATATAATGACAACAAAAAAATCAAAATATGAAGCTCAGAGTCTTTTCAGCAAGCATTTAATCTCCAAAAACCTTTAAATTTGTTTTTATATTCCACATTTTTGTAAAATTTCACGCCTCCCATTAGAGGTATAGTCAGTGTCATTTATGTTTGAATTTCCAACAAGACATGACAGCTCACAATCTTAATGAAACTATACAGTTCCTTCTTTGCGGGAAAAGCTTGATTGCTTATCACCAACCAGGGTAATGTGGAACATTCACTCCACTTTTCAGCAAAATTTCCCGAAATGTATCCTTTTTGGCATGGTGCAAAGGCAAATGTACATTTGAGTGCATCAAAATAGTTGGCGTTTTTCTGAAAATTTATCAAAGGTTGCAAGGCCTTGGCCAACAACACATTGCATAACATGTTAACACACAATTGAAATGTGTTCGCATAGCCGAGGAGTGAGGACCCTTCATTTTGTAGATATATAAGTCCTTGGTATTCAGGTCGTGTTTGAAGTACCAGTATAAAGACATATATTCTGATATACGCCAGATATAAAGCCATACATGGGATTTCTGTAAGGGCTTGGTTGATCGATGTGTTGTCGGGTTCAGGTCCTCGATAGTATAGAAGAACCAACACACACACACACACATACATATGTATATATACACATACACACACACACACGCTGCATTTTTCATATGTCAATATTGTGCCCCGACATGTACGACATTGCTATTTCCAGCGCCCTCACTCAATATTTGTTAAATAATGTATACGCTGTGCCCGCTTAAACCATTCCCGAAATAAACTCCGTATGCACAGTGTATGTATAATCGTACACTGTATGCATGGAGTGTAAGGGCAGTGATGCGTAAATTTTTGTTGGCCTTGAGATGTTCGATTTTCTAACATATGGAAAAACCGAACATCGCTGATGTAAGTGTGCAAATCTTTCATGTGTATTCAGTGCCTCTCATACTAGTCAACACCTTCCGTATAGCCAACGCCCATGCAATGTTGTTGATTAATGTGATGACCAAGTTTAGGATCAAACAGACTGACGGATTAAAGAGTAAGAGTGCCACCGAGAGGGGCAAGAGGAAGTTGTCCCGGGGCTCATGGCGGGCCCCCAAATGTACCCGAGTATATTTTGGGGGACAAAAAAAGTAAAATGACAATAAACAAACATAATCACAGGGCTGTGGCAGAAATCGATGAAAATCCATGCTTTGACAATGGCGAAAACAAATAAATTCGACTTAAAATAGCTGAAGGCCTTGTTTTTTCCTCGGCGGCCCTAATGGGTGTGTAATCATGGTAGTAGCGTATACAGTGAAATTTTGATTAGTTTTTTACAATATTTCATATTAAAATCAATTTCTTATCATTTTTCCTGTATAGAATGCTGATGGCAGACAAGCGAAATATACCTTATGACAAAATGTCATCTGGCAACATTGTTGAGGCTTTGATTCGAAGAACTTTACTTGATGATAATGTGACGTCACATAAAGAGAACCCAATGTGCATGAACTTGACGAAGAAGAACAAGAGTGTTTCAAGGAGGAAGAGTCGACCCGTCCGAAATGCAAGAGCGAAGAAATTCTACTCAAAGAACTTTGCGTGTGATAGCCAACGGGTGAAAGAAGAATCTTTAACAAAAAGTTAGAAGAAAAGGAGGAAGAGGAGGAGGAAACTTCTCCAGACGCTTTTGCAGACGCTCGGGATGCGGAGAAGACGGTTAAGAAGATCAAGACGGAAGAGGAAGAAAATGACGTTATCATGACGGGAGATTACTTTAGGACAGCAAATGACGTCACAAATGAAGTAAACAAGTGTGGGGATACTTCTTCTAAGACAGGTCCCTTTGTGACTGAAGATTTTAAATTTGATTACTGCACTCCATTAGAGAAGTCGAAAATTGGTATAAATGGAGATGTAATCATTAACGGTTGTAAAGATAGGTCTATACCATGTTTAGATGAAGCGCAGAGTGTGTCAAAGGATGATGACTCAAATGTTAGCCCGCGTTTGAAAGAATCTGACAATGAAAGAGAATATACTGTTCCCCATGGGAATGACACTGCTGATGAACATAGTAATACTGAAGGGCGAGAAGCTCAATTTAGTGACAAAGTGGAAGAAAAAGTAAGAAACGAGGAAGAGGATTCACAAAAAGACGAAGAAAATGGAAGAAAAGTGGGTGAAACGGAAAAACAAGCTGATTGTGAAGATTTTGAGTTCCAAAAGATTTAACCCATGCATCCTTTAATTCATATAAACCAAGTGCAAAAGTGAAATCAGAAAACGGTAAGGATGTTAATTATCTAGATCATAGCAAGGAAAAGAAAGGATTTTCCTCATGGAAGGAGCTGATTGTTTTAAATTTGGAAAGAAGAGTTTCCTTGGAGGTCGAACAATAGGTATGACCATTTCTAACATGATAGAACAAACTCTTGATTTGGTCGTCAATTCAGCGCTAAAAGGTGACGTCGAAACTGATGCAAAAACCAAGCTTAAATTTCCTAATTTTACATTGAATATACCTAAACTAAAGACAAGGCATGTACCTGATGAAAATTCAAATGGTTGTTTCAATATGAAAGAGGAGTCTTGTGACGCCATTCAGGACAAAACCTTAGCAACAGCTCAAGATGTCTCCTCGGGTGGTAATATCAGTCCAACGTCACTCCGGATCAAAGAGTCAGGTGAACCACACAATGGTGATGAAACTTTATCTGAGAATTCACTTCTCAAACCTCCTTCAGCTTTCAGTGTGGACCACATTTTGAATGTACCCTCCCTCAAGGATCATCCAAAGAAGAATTTATTGTGGAGAGCCGTGGAAGATGCCACTTCCGTTGTTACCGATAAGATGAAATCCGATCTCAGAATAACAACGTCTTTCCCCCCGTCACTGACGCGCAATTACTCACAATGCACTTCTCCATGTTCGGATGAAAACTTGATATCACCTGATCGCTTAGATAGCCCTAATAATATCTCCACAAACACGAGTGGCGCTAGTGACACGGGGGCATTAAGCCCCTCACATCAAGTGGGTGCAAATGGACAATCAAGTGGCTCCTTCAAGGACAAAAAGAAAAAGAGGAAGCGGTGTGGATCGTGTGGGCCTTGTATGACGAAACAAAACTGTGGAGATTGTTCAAGTTGTAAGAACAGACGAACGGGACACCAAATATGCAAACAACGAAAGTGCAATGAACTCAGAAAAAAAGTAACGGTAAAGTATCCAGGAGCTTTATCTTTTTGCTTACGTATTAAAATATCCATAGGCGGATTTACCTTTCAAAAGCGTGGGAGCGGGTCAAAAATATGAGGGTGGGGAGGGGGAATTACGCTAAGATACAAAAATGTGTCTTAAAAATGCCCCCCTTGCTCACCAAATCTGCCTATGGCTTTAAACATTTCTGCCCCCGGTCCCAGGCCTTCACAAACTATACAAGCCCCTTCCTTCAAATGACAACGTAAGAGGAAAATGTTATAGCGAACAAGAATTTGATTATTTTTCTCATATTTTACCTCAGCAACATAAGAGGCGATGCTATCGCCTTCTTTGGTAAAAAATGGGAATGAAAAATTCTCATTTTGTTCACACAAGATGATACACGTCGTATGCACTCTTCTTCGTAAACTCACGAAACTTCATCTGTTCACTGACAACATTACCTGATTACCATACCGAACTTTCGACCTCTTCGTGTATAATTATTGTTGAAGCACGCCGCCCCACTTCTCCACAGAATTTCAAAGGTGAGCTCCCTTAAATGCAGTGGCATTGCTTACAGAGGCGGTGTCGTCTCAAAACATGTCGAACACGTCAGTAAGTACATGCCATGTACTTACACACGTCATCAACGTATTACAAGAGAAGCGTATATTATACAGTGAGTGTACTGTACACGTAAATGATATGCAGGGAGTTGCCATTAAAATGAAAACTCCCTGGATGTACAGTATATCTTCAAATGTTTTCACAAGCTTACTCCATCTTATCTTTAGGACATTTATCATCCCAACCGACCTTTGAGATCCCCAACTGACAAACTCACACTAGTTACTTTCCCCTCAACAGTTCAAAAAATAAAGTAGGGAACCAAGCTTTATATCATGTCGGCCCACCTCTGAGGAATGCATTACCTTTTAAAATCAGAAACACTTCCTCCATTGACGTGTTCAAAAAACACCTGAAGACTGTTCTCTTCGAGAAACACTACCAGCTTGTATAATAACTGTTGATGTTCACCTCTTTCATTTTTATCTTTTTTACCATATTGTTGGATTATTTGTGTTTGGAGTTTTTGTTTTGTTCTGTAAAGTGCATAGAACCTTGGAATTCTACGCTATATAAGCACCGAGAAAGTAAGTAAGTAAGTAAGTATTAAAGGTTACATCTGGCCAGATTAAACAATAGACCTTTTTGTATATCAGTGCCTCTTTTAAAAAAAATTCACTGGGTACCAAGTAGTCTCTTGGGCAGTGGGGACCCCCTAACCAACATGAAAAAAAGTTGACCTGCCATGTACAGGTATGTAGCTGTTGTGTTTGGGTTGACAACGGGAAACAATGCCGTCTGCTACACAAAATTTATCGCCATTAAAGGTATATGAACAGGTAGCAATTTTACCATAAATATGTTCCTTTTAATATTCTGAACATTTCATTAACATGCATCTATTGAACATTTCCACGCGTTTTTGAGATATATTCTCGAAAAAGGGAAAAATTAGGCCCCAAGAAACAGCTGGACTTCCACTGTTAAAAACAGGCGTGTGAAGTAAGGATAAGGTCACAGCGAGGCCCACAATGCATAACTTCCACAGTGTCACTGTGTCACATTGACCTAGGTTACTTCAAAACATCAGTTTAATTTAATCAGACATCAGAATATCACTTAATTAGCGATATGCTAACTATTTTAGGACATTTTCTTGTGGATAAAGAGAAAATATCGACTAAAGTTCCGATCCATTATTTCTTTATAAAACTTGTTACGTCAGGCTGTAAGTGTTGGTGTATGGTACACTGCATGACGTTAGTTGTACCGTCCTCCTTACGTCACTAAAAATCCAATACGTAATGAGCATATGTTTGGGGAGACCCAACAATAAGCCAGATTTTCACATGTTGGGATCGATTTTGTAACAAAGTGTTTGCGGTGAGTGTTTATGAAGGGCATTTCTATCAATTTATGCAAAGTGGTCGCTACCGGTACCTGTCCATATACCTTTAAATATATAAACAAGAGATTGCATTGGGGGAAATTGAACCGGCTATGATTAAAATAATAATACTATAAACATAAATTAATGAGCATGCACTCACAGTTTCCGTTTATCAATATTAATTTTTGCAAGATAAAGACTTTGGTACCCAGTGCCCTCAAAATCAGTTCACTGCGTACCAAGTCTTTTTCACTGCGTAAGAGCGTAAGTACGCAGTCGACTGATTAAAAGAGGCCCTGCTGTATATCAAATATAGTATTCAAACGAAATTTAAGTCTGGCTTCATCTGGCCAGATCAAACATCACTTATATATCAAACTGACGTTAATCGAGGTTATATCTGACTTTATCTGGCCAGATCAAACTTGATTTGTATATCAAATTGAGCATTATATCCACTTTATTTGGCTTGATCGGGCTACAAACTTTATCTGTAGATCAAATTGGCTTTAACAAAGGTTATATTCCAGTGCAATCTTGCCAGGACACACCTATTCCTAATAGTGCCAACATTGACGAAAGCCAAGTTCGAGACTTGCGAAGATACATTATCTGATAATATACATTGATAAACATTACATAGATGTATATGGCAACACAGTCCCGTATAGCCAGAATTTTCCATGGGGATGTGTTTCACAGTAGTATTTTCAAATTTACATGAATTATGTAGAGCTATTTGAGATTTGTGTACGTTGGGGATCGGTGCAGCGGCGTAACTTAAGGGTGGGGGTGTTACACCCCCTTAGACAAATATTTTTGTCGGGCAATTCCAATTTTGACTATTTCGTCAGGAAAAATGGCCCAGTCAGTGAAACAAAATTGAAGGAACGTTAATATGGTTATACCTTTATGTTTTTGTTTCTTCCCAAAAGACAAAATATTTTTAAAAATGTTTTAGATAATACCTTTTTTTTGGTTATCTTTATGGCCGTAAGAGTCCACTCCCCACCCCCTTCCCCCTCCTCCTTTCCTTTCCCTTGGCCGATACTGATCTTAGCTAGATATCCGAATCACATCCTCCCGACCGCCGAATCGGCACAAGATGCTGACAACATCATACTTCAGTACTTGAGCACAAAGTTGGGCAGAGATGTGAAATATCGGATGTACTGTATAAATTGGAGATATACATCTCAATCATGCCCGAATCATTATATCAGAATCATGTCTTCCCGACTAGTCTATATTGAGCCTGGAAGACATGATTATGATATCTAGACTCTAGATATCGGAATCATGTCCTCCCGACTCGGCATCATGATGCTGACAACATCATACTTGGGCGCTAAGTTTGTAAGCCGGGCACTGAGAGATGTAAAATGTCGGATGTATACTGCATGTTTAACTGTTTAAATCGAAGATAGATCTCACATGTCTTAATCATGCCCGAATCGTTACATCAGAATTGTCCTCCCGACTCATTATCATACTGACAGCATCATAGGCCTACTTGGGCTCTTGATCAGGCAGAGATTTAATATGTTTTGCAGTTTGGATGTTTGATTTAAATTAGAGATACATCTCAATCATGCCTGAATCGTCTAGATATCAGAATCATCTTCACTCGACTTGGCATGATGCTGATTGAGCTCGGGTTGGGCAACTGGGACGTATATATTGAAGATGCCCGCCCACACACCTGCACACATTTAAAGTCAAGAGCCCTGATGATCATGGGCCATTTTTGGGCATCAAATAGTAGAAATCTCAAGGGGCATGGCCCTTTCGATCTATCAGAGCTGCATCCATGAACCTTGCAACAATAATATTGTGGCCGAATATTTAGGGAAATTTCTTCTCTGCCTGCTTAGAAATGGTAACCCAGATTCTTATCTGATTATTTAGAATTTAACATTTTCTTCTTTTCATCAATTACATTCCGGTTTTGTGTGTTAATTTTAACAGTTTAAGCCACTTTGGGGCAAGAAATCAATCAATCTTTAGGCTCTCTTGAGCCCGACAATTTTTTCCGAATTTTCTCAATTCAGGGGAAATTTCTCGTCTCCCTTTTTAGAAATGGTAACTCAAAAGCTTATTAAAATTTAACATTTTCTTATTTTTATCAATTACATTTTGGTATTGTGACAGTTTGTGAAAATTTTAAGCCAATTTGGGGCATGAAAAACAAGAAACTTTCAGGTTATGGCTTCTTACATGAACCTCTGCACAATTTTGCCCGATTTTTTTTTTCTCTTCAGTTTTCAGGGGAAATTTGTCTACCTGTTTCGAAATGGTAGCCCTGTTATGCTTATCTGACATGTCTGAATAGATTTTAACACGAGAATTTAAAATTGTCTTGTTATGATCACTTAAATGTTTTATCAGTTTGTGTTGATTTTCAGACATTTATGGGCAATAAATCTTCAGAGTTTCTGGGGCTTTGTCCCCTGAACCAAGGGACCCTGAAGCGGGGCTTCTCTTGGATTCCAACTCTTGCTGCGTCCCTGCAGTACCCAACGATTTACATTTCGGAACTTTCCGTTGATTTTCCGCCATTTTGGGCATCAAAAACAAGAAATCTTCAGACCAGCTAGGCTTCGTCCATAAACCCAACACTAATTTTGCCCAAGCTCTCTCAATTTCAGGGAAAATTTATCCTACTGTCCTATGCATGTTTAGAAATGGTAATCCAAATGCTTATCCATTTTGATATTCGAATTTGATATTGTCCTCTCTATACATTTTGGAACTTTGTGTTTGAGTAGATTTAAACATTAAAATTTTAAATTATCTTCTTTTCATCATTTAAATTATCGAACTATTCGGTTGTTTTCAGCCATTTTGGAGCATCAAAAACAAGAAATCTTCGGAGCTTCCGGGGACTTCGTCCCCTTGACCTCAACCAAGGCTTCGCCCCCTATAGACCTCGCCAGGGGGCTCGTAAGCGGGCACAGGGTGTTGCGCAGTGCCGCATTTGACACTTCAGTGCTGTACCCCAAGTCAACATCTCTGGCGACGCCACTGGTGGGGGAAAGGCTGGGGATCTGTTCCCAACTATTCAATATTGTGTGATTGTATAAACACATGTATATCGTTTTTTGATAAGTCTGGCAAATGTAAATTTTCGTCGGGCAAATTTGTTTTACCCCCCCCCCCCCCCTTCTCTTGGGCTTAAAGTCAAGTTATGCCCCTGGGTCGACGGTGGAGCGAACGAACCCGTCGCATCCCTCCTCCCTATGGGCCTGCAAGATTTCATTTGATAGAATAAAATCTGTATTTTGTTCTATCAATTTTGAATAATTTTGTCCTATTTTTAATAAAATCTTTGTCAGACTGTTACGACAGAAAAGTATGGGTGTGTGCTTTTTGAGTCGGAAGTTGTTTATCTTTTGAAATATTTCAATTAATATGTAGTTCACGGTACAAAACTAGGTTAGACGACATGCATGCAAATGATGTCGATGACTTCAATGTCAAAACAAGAAATTGAGATTTGACGGGACATTTTTTCACTGAATGTTTTTGTTTCACTTGAAGAATCTAATTTTACTTTTTTTTCGCTTTCAGTTTCTGTTGACAGCCATATAATTTAAATCATATTGATAATAGGATAACTTAATCCTTTTTCGTTTTCCTCTTTTGTCATTTTGTAGTCAAATCCTTTTCCAAAATGTATTTTTTATTTTCAGTTGTTCCTTTTGATCATTCATATATAGCCTACAGTTCTACCCATATTTTATGTTTTTCCTTTTGCTCTTTCATCAGGGTTAAAGGAGCACTAGACCGAAAGTGAGGGCGTATTTTTAGGGGGTCCATAAGATATTTACATGCTTATCTCGCACTCAACGGTATAGCAATTGTTTCTGTTAATATGAATATTCATCACATTAAAATCTGTATACTAACTCTTAATCATATTGGTAGGCAGCATGTGTGTAGGAAAGGTCATTTTTCTGGGGGAAAGAGAGGGCTAGAACTAAAAAAAAAGTTTGTCAATTTAAGGGAGATTTCGTTGATTTTTGTGCAATTGTGTTTGATTTTCTTGAAATTTTGGGCACTTTCTGACAATTCACAGACAATTATGGGGAAATTTCGTTCATTTTTGGGAAATTTCTATCAGACATGTTTCCTTTAGACATGTTTTTGGATTTGGGGAACATATTTGTCAATTTTCGGAACATTTTTAGACAAATTTGACTAAAATTTCGAATAACCTTACCAAATGACTTCAATTTTACCTTCATTTTCGAAATTTTTTGTTCGATTTTGGGGAAATTCGTTCTTTTTGGCAATTTTGGGAAATTTCGTTCACTTTTTGAAATTTGTCGGAACTTTTCGTTCATTTGTAGGAAATTTTCTTCTATTTTGAGACACTTTGGTCAATTTTGGGAAATTTGTTTACTAATTTGACTAAATATTTCAAATATAACCAATTTTCCTTCAATTTTACAAAGTGTTTCAATCTTATGTTAATAATATTCCAGTTTTAACTCCCATCAGGGAAAACCAAAAAGGTGGAATCCTCTCAGGCCATTTTATAACTATTATTTTTTAGACGAGCAAAACGTGTGTGGGGTAATTCACCCCCATCTTTTCTCTCCGCGGTCTCTGTTAAAAGTTTCCGAGTTATCCCCGATGATATTCCGAGGAATTTTCAATGTTCAATTTCTTGCGCTATAACGTTATAGATTTGTGACAAGTCAGACTGCTCAAAATCTTTATCATTTCTAAACCACAAACGCTTATTCACTTGGTTCGTGACACGTCATCTTGCATCCGGGAGATGACGTCGTTTTCTGGAGTGAAAACAAACCTTTGCGCGATACACGTGAGATAGTCTGTATGCGTTTACTATGTGCGGTATGATATAAACAAACAGCGGATCGCTTTGTTTTCACTCTAATGCTGGGTGAATGCCCGCGGTTGCTATGCGGTCTGATGACTTCGGGTCACATTTCGAACCGAGTGAATTATAAATGTTCTATAATCCGTTCTAAAATATGATCATATATGCGATTTGGGAAAAACTCCAAAACTATTGATCAGAATTTGATGTAAATTTTCAACAAATTAAAAAGAAGTTACCAAAGGGTGCCCATGCAGGAGTATACATCACACACAATTGCCAGTTCGCGCATAGCCTTACCGTACGTGCCTGAAAGATAAAAAAGCTGTCAAAATAAAATTTTCATCCGAATTTAATGAAAGTTTTTTGGGTTTTAATCGATTTGATACTAAAACCAGGTAGCTGTTATTTGGGATAGCTTACTGCAAATACTGAACAGATTTGTCCCGGAACAATTTAAACATACCTAAGTCTAAAAAACAACATATTGCATGCACGTGGCCCGGCACTGTACGTCGTGTTACGTTAGTTTGAATACTCCGGCGCGGTTCATGTACGGTCGGGGCTTTTTTTTTATCTGCAGACAAAAATTGCCATTACAGATTTTTTCAGCCAATCATATACAAGAATGACGATGACGTAATTAAATATGGATATTCATATACAACCTATGACACATCGTCTCCCAAAATAATTTGGGACTTGGTAATTCCATGGCCGCGAGTGAATAACATTACTTTGCCGCAAGCGCGTAGCCAGAGGGGGCCTGGGGCCTAGGCCCCCTCCCTTCGCAAAAAAAAAAAAAAAAAAAGTTTTCGCTCACTACGAAATTATTGAGTTTTGTTTTTTATTTCTAAGGAAAAATGCGAGAACAAGGGGACTTAAATCGATCATTTCGTCATTGGAGAGGGTAAAGGAACCTTCATCAGGGGAAACTGACTAAAATTGAAGAAAATATTGTCACTTTTTCCCATTTTGGGGGGCAGTTCCTGCAAGCTTAGGGGGCGTTTTTCAAAAATTTCCTCCATATACGTTACACGCCAACCCATAGTGGTGCGTACGTAGCGCAGTTACAATTATATAGGGCAAACTTCACCAAGGGCTGATGGTCTAGGCCCCCCCGTTAAAAAAATCCTGGCTACGCGCCTGCTTTGCCGGAAAACAATGGAAAAAACCTGACACTGCAGATATGGCACAATTTAAAATGTGCTACGAAGCTAATCCTCCTTTGAATATCGAGGAAGTTGTTAACAATATCTTGGTAAGTGGTGTTCTGAGTGAAGTTCTCTTTTCAGAAAAGTTATCTTTTCTGAAAAGTTATCTTTTCAGAAGAAAAAAAAAAGACGCGTCCGGTCGGGATTTAAGAGAAAGGTTGAAGATGCGAAGCAGACGACAGTGGTACTTTTTGTAATACTTTCGATTTAAAAGTTTTTCATCATCAGAAAAATAGCTGCGATTGTTTTAAATACTTACTTTGTTCATGGGAATGTATCCTTTGTCGACTGTACACACTGTCATGATTTGAACTAGTTTTTACATACATCCCTCAGTACGGGTTGACATTGGGATTGCTGTGCGAGGGTAGTTATTTTGTACTCATACTTTTTACGCTCGGTTGGCGTTCATTTTCTTTTGAAAGATTTTTGCCAACTTAACCGATTCAGATTAAATGCAATTCGTACGGTTTTTTTAATTCACACGTTGTAGAAAATTGATGATTGAAAAATAACTTCCTTTTGAGATATTTTTGTATCAATTAGACTACACTTTTAAAAAAACGTTTCCAAAATCTGTACCTATCCAGCACCACGACGGGATAAAGTTATCCGAGATACATATTGTGGTCGCCATTTTCTTAATCACGCACGTTTGTGATTAAATATTCAACGTCCACAAATAAGTTTTAGGATGTTCCACTAAACTGCGTGTTGCTTTTCGCTGCCAACATTTTTTCTTTATATAACTTTACTAAAATGTTTTAGTAAAAACACTGTGTGTGAAAATAAATAAATAAATGAGACATCAAGAACTGTTTAGATTTTATAATTGTACTTTATAAGTATTATTTTACCTTTTCCCTCAAATAATTTAAAACATTACCCCCGTTAAAATGTTATAGTCCGATGGCAGTGTTTTGAACTTTGATTACTTTGGGGAGCTTGTCAGACAATTTTTACGAAAAGAAAAGTAGTCCAAAATACTTCGATAAAAGTAACTAAAATCACCTTAAAAACAGTTTTAGAAGACATGGATGGGCTTCAAATATCGATTATAACCAATGTGGGTAAAAAAAAAAAAGAAGCTAAAATGGTTTCGTTTTCATAAAAGATCTTAAAACTGAGATGTTCCTATACTTTTAACACCTCGCCTAAAACAGTACAGGAGGGTATAGGATTTTGTAGCACCCTCGGACGGCCATCACCAAACGGCAGCATTACACGGCTGGCTTCAGTCCGACGGTAATTATGGGGAATACTAGATTTGAACTAAGCTTTTGAGTCTTGGCAGTCTACTCTCTCACAATCTGTGCCTAACGTTACAATGCCTAACTTTACTGTTGTTAATGTTATGCCAGTCTGACAGTGTTGGCCAGAAGTTTCTGAATTGGCCCAATGCAATTACAGAACATACACAGCCAGACAGTGTAGGCAATCTGGATCAAGTAAATGTGTGACGAAATGTACATTAACTTTCGGAAGAGGGAACATGTGTGGTAAAGTGTTGGCATATGAAGATGTTTTTACTAGGCATACATTAATATTATTAGGCTGATTTTTTGTACTAGTAGGCCTATTAATGATGTAGCCTAACACTAACATAACAATAAAGTTCACACTTGGCAACCAGTTGCAAACAGGAAAACAAACCAAGCCTACAGCCGTGTACAGTATACATGTAGCTATCAGGCTATGGAATGGCTTACTGTACCTTTTCATCTGGTACAAAGCTCATCACTTGAATGTTTCACAAAGGTTGTACCAGCTTCGGTCGTAAGTGGCCTTCTTTTACTTGCACCATGTATATAGACTACATGTACACAATTTTAACTCGCACCGAGAACACATTTAGTTCACAGTACGCTTATACTCCAATTGGAGGACTGTGTTGAAAGAAGCATAGCGTAGCTGAAAAGGGGGAATGGGTGGGGAAAATTTTTAAAAATTTGGATAAACTTTGTTTATATATATATATATATATATATATATATATATATATATATATATATAATATATGTATATATATATATATTGCTTGAAAAAAACAAATTTCCTCAGAAGTGGGCTAAATTTGATCATTTCATCATGGAGAGGGTCTAGGACCTCAGACACCCTCTCTTTTTTAATGCTGGCTACGCCACTGCATGTACCTTTTTAATTTCAGCTAAATGAAGCATTTACTTCAGCAAAAACTTAGATTTTAGCTTATTTTGAAGCATTTGTCTCAATGGAAACTTGCTGGAGAGTTCTTATATTATTTATTCATCCGTAGGCACATGCATTCAAGCTTCGTTTGTTTTCCCCTTTGGGATAGGACGGTTCGCTGTTCTTGTGGTAAATTCCGGATAAATATTGAATAAGGTTTGCGCTTACTCTTTTAACTCAAGTGGCATATATGCCACTATATGCCACACTATATGGCATACAACGAATCGTCCTATCCCAAAGGGGAAAACAAACTAAGCTTGAATGCTTTTGCCTACAGACGAATCGTTCAGTATACTCACAACTTCACCAATTACATTGCATTACTGTAAATTGTTTAAATTGCATTTACAATTTAGTGAATTGCTTGGAAACAGTCAATGCTCTATGAGAAGCTAGTAGTAGCTAGAGCTAGTTGTTGGTCCTGAATATTGTTTTTCAAACTATAATTATTTCTTGCTGTATACATAGCACCATGATACAACTGGAATGAAATTTTTGTCCTCAGATTTGAACATATAAATTGTTGAATTACGCCCTCATTAGATCTTTGCACAATCTTTTGCATCATTTGGAATGAGTTTGATGACATTTGTGGCTCATTAGAATGACCAGCGCTGGTTTGTGTGGTCACAACATCGGCTGAAGTTGCGCATAATTTTCATTTGCTTTAATACCATACACTGATTGTGTGCGAACACATTATGGGGAGCTGAAGTCATTAATTTTTGTGCATTGAGCTTTTGCTGGATAAAGTAACAGCGGCTAAGTTCTGAGCTTTCTTACAAAGTAGTTTTGCTATGTATTTAGATTGTTGCATAATGTGGATTGTGATTTGAAATGATTGAAGCAAACCACATAGTCTTAGGTCTGTTCTTTTTTGTAATAGGAAACCCAATCAATGTGAGGCATTCCCCATCAATTAAAAGTATCATAACCCAGATAACTTTTAAAGACCTGTGAATATCTTATAAAGATCTGTGAAAATATAAGATTTGAACAGTCAAATTCAGCATGTATACCTGCTGTGTGTAGAATATTTTGAATATTCAATTTGTTCTCCTTTTTATTATTTATTTTTCTACCCTCTCCACTGTTTAATTTTGGTCAAGAAGGCCTACTAATGCTGGTAACAACTTTATTGCAATGCAAGACATGAAGAAAAATAAATTCTCTGGTGATGAAAATTCAAAATAGCAACCAACCAATTAAAAAATATGGTTAAAAATCCTCCACTTAATCAGCTTTTACTTAAAAACATGCTCAAGATATATGATGTTGAACTTTTGGGAGTGTGTTTCAGATACTGTACAAAGATTTTAGTTTTCCCAGAAATCATAGTAAGGTGATCATATGGCCTTGTTGAGTTTACATGGAATGATCCTGTCCATTAAAATTTAGTGGTTATGGTGAAGTTATTGTGATTTATTATACATATAAAGAAATTTTAAAAGTAATTAATGTTTTCAATGAGTAAAACTAGTTAAATTTGATATTATTGAATGTATTAGAGCTTTATAGCTAGACCTTAACATTAAAACACATCCTCATTTACTTTCTACTTTTCACCCACCCCAGAGCTTCCCTCAATCCCTTTAACTCCATAACCAAGCTCTTCCACAAAATTTTCTCCATTCTCTTTCCATCTCTGACATAATCTAATCTGTCTTGAGCACAATTTGACCATCGTTGTTTTAGTGCTGTTAAATCTCACCAAAGAAACAAACTAGACCTAAATATTTCCTTGGAATGGATTTTACATTTGAACTTTATCACCAGCTGTTATGATGTTAATATTCATACATACCTACAGTAGTATATAGAATGTATTGGGAATAATCCTGTATTATCCTGTGCTGAATAAATGAGCGCATAAATTATGCACACACACTATTGTTTTGGCAGTGCATCAAACATTTCCATTGTTCTCGCGCGGTGTACAATGAGCATATTTTTAAACGATGCGCGATAATTGTACGTGTGTTCTTATTGTCATGATGTTAAAAAATTGCTCCAAAAGTATTATTTTTTGTGTGTTTTTTTCAATGTATTTCCCGATTTTTTAAGCGATTTCTAAATAAAAGTTAGTCAATATATATATGAACAGGATTAATGAATAACGCGCTAGGCGTCTGGTACATGATAATGCTTAGAAGCTGGTTGCACACATCGCTGGATGCACTTGGGCTCTGCCCTCGTGCATCACTTATTATGTGCCCAGCTATGCATTATCCTGTACCGAACGCATAGCGCGTTATTCATTAACCTTTTAATAATGTATGGCTAGTACCAACCAACAAGACCTTACAATGGAAGGGAAGTTTGCCAATGCACTTATTAAGTACTATTTCAAGCAAACTATTTCTTTATCAAATGGCTTGTTCTGTAAACTAGGTCATTTTTGTACCCCCCCTTTCAGCCTTTCTCAAAATTCAGTCTGCAGATCCCACTTGACAACTTGTCATGGTGTTATCCATGCTATAAGTTTGGAAATAAGTTTCCATATCTATTCAGTAGTTTATGTTTTTCGTAAAGAATTCTTTTGCATGTGCTCTTCAAGCTGGAAGAAAAAAAATGATCATCCTGTCATTGTTTGCATGTCAACCTCTTCCAAAAACGTTTCACTCAAATGTAAATAGCTCAAGATAAAAGAATTACTTAACGGTATGAAACTTCACAGGTTAAACACACCTTTAAAGGATTAGTTCAGGTGTCGAGCTATCATATCTTATATAAAAGAGGACTTCAAAATAAACGAAATGATAGAGAAAGCATTTGAAAATCGTATTCTGTTATGGAGATATCTAAGTTTAAAATTTGTGTAGAAACGACAGAAATCAGACTAGACATGACATCACAGCCTCAGATTCCTCACTCTTTATGTATTCTGTTATATTTTGTCCTGCGATTTTGTGGCTTAAAAACCAAGGAATATGTTCAAAAAAGTAGTAAAACTGAATCTAGAAAGGGTATTTATAATTTCCCCCTGAAGAAAGTTTGAGGAAACATAGATTAGATAGTGAAAAAATAAAATAAACTTTCTTAAAATACATTAACAATTGTTGAGAATGTGAGGATGAAGAAGTCGACTTTCCATAGTAGACTTACTACACCAGTCATTTCTTCACAGATAAGAAAGATCTTTAAACTTTAATATCTACTTAACGGAATAACATTTTTGAATGCTTCCTTTACCATTTTGTTTCTTTTGAAATCCTCTTTCATATAAGATGGACATGCTTGACTCCTGAACTAATCTTTAACGGAATAAGCTTTTTGAATGCTTTTTTCACCATTTTCTTTCTTTTGAAGTCCTCTTTTATATAAGATGGACATGCTTGACCCCTGAACTAATCCTTAACGGAATAAGCTTTTTGAATGCTTTTTTTACCATTTTGTTTCTTTTGAAGTCCTCTTTTATATAAGATGGACATGTTTGACCCCTGAACTATTTTTTAACGGAATAAGCTTTTTGAATGCTTTCTTCACCATTTTGTTTCTTTTGAAGTCCTCTTTCATATAAGATGGACATGCTAGACCCCTGAACTAATCCTCAACGAAATAAGCTTTTTGAATTTTCATTAAAATTTGGTATAAAATTTACATAAATTATTTGTATGACCTTTACTTTGTGGCCACTTTCCAATTTTCATTAAAATTTGGTATAAAATTTACATAAATTATTTGTATGACCTTTACTTTGTGGCCACTTTCCAACTTTTTTTTGGTTGTTGTTGACTAAGTCAATTTATTTTGCCTGAATTTCCTAGTTTATCCTGTTAGTTACTTTCTACTACGTAATACAAGTATTTAAAGTAATTTTCATGAAGTGGATTAAACTTTGCTCAGATGGTTACACTGTTAACTTGCAATAGGTAAAGTTTTAAAGAAACCTTGCCATTTCGAAACAGAATTCTAAATTTGAAAGGTAACAACTGTTAACTTTTAAGATTTGATAACTGAGTTCCTCTGTAGTTGTAGTGTAGCCACTCTAACTCCACATTGTCAGGATGGAGGCTAGGGTGGGGAGCTACATGGAATATTACACTTTAATAACAAAAACAGCAAACACAAATTAAATTCAAAAGTTTTAAATCATGTTTTAAACTCAAAATCACAAACAGATGCGACTTTACTTAACAGAATTATAAAACCAAGTGAACATTACTGTATTATAAAACCAAGTGAACATTACTGTATTATAAAACTAAGTGAACATTACTGTATTATAAAACCAAGTGAACATTACTGTATTATAAAACTAAGTGAACATTACTGTATTATAAAACCAAGTGAACATTACTGTATTATAAAACCAAGTAAAAACATTAACACGGGAAGAAAGAGGAATTAGCTCGTCAGTAAAGGATAGGTCATCCACAAGTATGTTTTTTTGAATAGTAAGTACATTGTAAGAGGTATCATTATGATCCATATAAGGAATATAATAAGCGAATGAGGAGATGATTTGCATGAATGAATAAGTATATCACTAGGAGGAGTAATCACTGAATAATAATGCTGCTAGGATATAAGCTTATAAATAACTGTATGGTCAAAGATTGGTTGTAAGAGGGAAAATGTCTCTTACAATAGTCACTAATACCTGCTCATTTAAATTGCTTCAACAGGAACAACCCACTTCTCAGTCCAAAATTCCCCAGGAATACTTATAGAAAGTATGTCTCTCTCCCCTCTAATTTACAAACATGCTCATATAATCAAAACAAAATGTAACATTTACCACAACATGCCAATGATTTACTAATATCAAGCAGACCGGTTAAACATTGTAACTCCCAAGAGTAGAAGAAATTGTTAAAATTCAGGGTCAGGGTTCCACCTTCAGGTGTCACTTCCATAAATGGGGTCACAATTTATGAAGTGCGTAAACTACCCTCCTAAGGGATTTGAGGTGTACCCACAACAAAGTATCCTGACTTGTTTTATTGCTCCAAGTGATCCAGGGTTAACAGGTGGTAAAAGTTCCTTCAGTCTTTAAACTAGGAGCCACTAGTTCAATGTCAGGGCGTCACCAGGGGGCTACCCTCTCTATTCTAAAATCCTTTGTAGTATGTACTGTTAAAACTTTGTGTCACATCATTTTGGAATAAAAACTTTATATTACATTTAAAAAGAAATACATTATAATCCTTACATCCTTGTTGGGGAACTTGTGTCATCATGCACAATATTTCAATACAGAATTGAACAAAATGGCAGCCCCCATGTGTCTACTTCATACATGAATAACTTGAGATAGGAATAAGATTTTGACTTGCTGTTTTTAGCAGTTGGTTAAGATTTTAATCCTCTATCATATGAAGTAATGCTTGTATCAGACTTTATGTCTCCATTAAGCAAGAACAAAACCACACCAAATTTAATAAAAATCCAGTGACTACTACTTGAGATATGATGATGACAAACAAACTCACCCTAAAACAGCCCCACCCTTCCCTTCCCTTTTTGCCATTTCCCTACTCCAATATGTCCCAAATTTTAATCAATTTTTTCTAAAGCAGTAACAAAACCACACACCAAATTTAGTCAAAATCCAATTATCAGTTCTTGAGATATCTTAATGACAGATGAAATGTACCTCCCCTCATTTTCACCCTTCCCCTATTTCAATATGTCTGAAACTTTATTCACTTCTTTCTTAAGTAGTAACAGAACCACACAGCAAATCTAAATCTAATCATCAGTTATTGAGTTATCTTGATGACAAACTGGCGAAAACATAACCTGTCCAACTTCGTTGTCTGAGGTAACAATCACACATCTGATCACACTTTTAAGTACATGATTGATCCTAATAGTTGCCACTAACTTCTCCCCAGCATTTATACCAAATTTGTATCACGAGATGCAAATATAGTAGGTTTTTATGTATAGAACCCTCTTTTGTCTTATATAAATCTATTAGTATGGAAGTTACCTTCCATATTTATGTGAAATTAGTGCTCCCTTTTCTGTCAAAGCACATTTGCATACTGTTTAGAAGCTTCAATCAGTTATAAATCTTGGCAAAAAATATGAATTATCAAAATTTGAAGTTGGAAATTTGAAATTTAGTGGTTATTGTAAAAATATAAAAGTTTTGTTGAAGAGGATGTCCATAGAACTTTTGATTTTGGATAGTTTTTCCCTTCCACATATATTTTACATGAATTAGGATATTATGAACTTGCTCTTGGCACTTGATGTAACATAAAACCTTTGATATAAATGTTCAAGTGTTATCATTTATGAATAATTAATTAATTTTACTATATACAAGAGTGATTTAAGACCTGATGTTTTCATAATCATTTTTATTATCATTATCATGATTATTATTATTATTATCATTATTGTTGTTGTTGTCGTCGCATCGTCATCATTGCCATCATTATTACACATTTATAGAGCACTTGCTTTACAAAACAGAAATGCAATCAGCTATGCTTTACAACCCTTAGAAAAAAAAAAAAATAGGTTCAATAACGCTTACAAATAAAGAAAAAAGAAAAATGTATATATATGTATATAAATATATATGTATATATATATATATATATATATATATATATATATATATATATATATATATATATATATATATATATATATATATATATATATATATATATATATATATATATACATATATATATATATATATATATATATATATATATATATATATATATATATATATATATATATATATATATATATATATATATATAAATATATGTATATATATATATATATATATATACATGTATATATATATATATATATATATATATATATATATATATATATATATATATATATATATATATATATATATATATATATATATATATATATATATATATATATATATATATATATATATATATAAAACTTATTTGAAAGATTTTGACAAAGATGTGTCTTTCAGTCTCTTTCTAAATAGTACATTTCTGTATTGTTGATATCAAAATGCACAGTCCCCATATATTTATCCTTATGTATGAAATATGAAGTTAAATATGTGTGAGCGGCCTGGTTATTTGAAACTTCTGCATAAAATTCCCATGAATTAGGAATTAAGACTTAAAGCCCATTCAAAATATTGTTGAAATTTATCCTGGAAATCACTGAACCTTAGCAAAGAATTAAAGACTGATATTGTAAGAAAATAAAACTCTCTAACAAACAAATCAAAGAATTTTTTTTAGCAATACTAGTCTGCCTATGGATATCCAATATTCCTAGGATATCTTAAATAGCTTTTACAATATGAATATTTTGCTTTTACATGCAAAATTTGTTCCAAAACAAAATGTCAATTATTGCAACATAAAGTTTGTGATGTATTTTCTAGAACTTGCTGTCATGGTCTTAGTTGGTTTTCATCTTTTGCAAAAAAAAATATGAACTAGGAGAATAAGAATAATTGAGTAGCAGCTCTGCAAAACCATGATATTGTATGTTCCAGGGTGTAGGAACCTTTTGAAAAGTGTGTGTGTGTGTGTGGGGGGGGACACGACCTCTTAGGGGAACTTACCAAGTCATAGGAATATGCCCACCCAAACTTATTTCAAATTAAATAGTCTGCTCTTTAGCTACTTTAGAGATATCATTCCTCTGTTCTATGCATCATAGAAGGTACTAAAGTTAGTGCTAAAGTTGTACCAAAGGAGATACTAAAGTTGTACCTCCAAAACAAGTGTTGCTACAAACTTATTTCAAATTAAATAGTCTGCTCTTTAGCTACTTCAGAGATACCATCCCTCTTTTCTATACATCATAGAAGGTACTAAAATTAATACTAAAGTTGGTACTAAAGTTGGTACTGAAGTTGGTACTGAAGTTGGCACTGAAGTTGGTACTGAAGTTGGCACTGAAGTTGGTACTGAAGTTGGCACTGAAGTTGGTACTGAAGTTGGTACTGAAATTGGTACTGAAGTTGGTATTAAAGTTGGTATTAAAGTTGGTACTAAAGCTGGTACTAAAGCTGGTACTAAAGCTGGTACTAAAGCTGGTACTAAAGCTGGTACTAAAGCGGGTACTAAAGCGGGTACTAAAGCGGGTACTAAAGCGGGTACTAAAGCGGGCACTAAAGCGGGCACTAAAGCGGGTGCTTTAAGTTGGTACTAAAGTTGTATCTCCTTGCTCTATCTATGCAGGGTTCTAATGGTAACTCCCTGACCTATGTATATATACTGTACACTTAGCTAAAGCATGAAGCTATTTCAGTTGATACACAGGGCCATTAGCTTGATGAGTCATATCACCAAGGTCTTGCTTCGTGTTTTAATGTCCAGGATGAGAAACAGTATCCAGCCAGAAATTTTTGGAACACAATTTGGTTTTGTTATAGACAAAGGCACTAGGAATACAATATTTACACTATCAATGATCATGGAAAGGTGCATAGAAGTACAGAAAGATTTATATTTATGTTTCAATGATTACTCCAAAGCCTTTGACAAAGTCAAACATGAAGATCTCTTTGAAATACTCAGTAATTTGAACATTGACAGGAAAGACCTAAGAGTTATAAGAAACCTATACTGGGATCAGGAAGCAGATAACAGTGAAGACTTGAAGGAGATTACAGTGAATTTAAGGTAATTCGGAGACGGTCAGGCAGGGGTGTGTTTTGTCACCAGATCTTTTCAACATTTACAGTGAGCAATACTTCATAACATCGACAGTCTTGATGGGCTGAAAGTTGGAGGTTATAGTAGAAATAACCTACGCTATGCAGATGACACGGCACTTATAGCAGAGTCAGAAGAAAAACTGCAGTCTCTACTGGATAAAGTTGTAGAGGAAAGTGAAAAGAGGGGCTGTCTCTAAATGTAAAGAAAACAGAATGTATGGCGGTTTCAAAAAAGCCATAAACCCATTATAGTATATGAAGCAAACTTGAAGGAGAAATGATTAAACAAATACAACAGTTAAAAGTACTTGGGCTACACACTAAGATCAGATAGTTGGTGCATTAACAAAGTTAGAAAATGCATTGCAATTGCCAAAGACATGTTTACAAAAAAGAATCCAATTCTGAAAAATAAAAATATTGGAATGGACACGAAAGTCTGTGTATTGAAGGCATAATATGGTCTACTCTTCTCTATGGCTTTGAATGCTGGACAATTACCAGTAACATCAAGAAAAGATTAGAAGCTACGGAAATGTGGTTCATTAGGAGAATGTTGAAAATATCTTGGACAGAAAGGAAAACAATTGATGATGTTCTGATAGCTTCAGGCATGGACAGGTCATCAATGCCATCAGAAGGAGACAGATGGAATTTTTTGGGCATGTTTATCGGAGGGTGGGTTGGAACAGCTCGCAGTATGTGGGAAAATTGAGGACGAAAGAAGCAGAGGACGGGAGCGAGTCATGTACAAAGCTTAAACAACTGGGCAACCAACAACAGCTAAGTAACAATAAGTTTATGCACTTTAACTCTAAACAGAAGTGACTGGAGGGCCATGATCGCCAATGTCTGTTTCAGACTCGTCACCTAGTGAGAGCTCCATCGCTAAAGTAACATCCTGGCTGCACTGAGCAAAACCACATTCTGCATATCCAATAATAACTTCACCTTTTTAACCAAGATTTATTGTTCTAGGTCAGCCAATGTATCAATTTACAAAGACTTACTATGTCCTCTGTGTTTTGCAATAACAAACCAAGAGAAACTCCACAGTGTGTGACCTTAAGCAGGGACTCCTTCAGGGCACAGTTTATGAGTAAGTTTCTTGGAGTTGATGTCTCATTCTTGGGGAAATTAGAGATGATCTAAGGTCATGTTAAGGTCAAGCTGTGGAGAGCCAAGGTCAAATGTGGAAGAGTGGACATTGTAAAATAGGTCTCTATGTATTGTCTGTCATGTGGCTGTGCTGGGTGTTGTAAATCCACAACCATTCAGTTTTGTTGTTCTATGGAATATTGTACACACCATGCACTCTTTTATTTTGAGTGGGAGGAATTGAATTTGTTGTTTGCTTGTTCAGAGTCAAACTTAATTGCATTTGTTGATGGAAGTCATGATTGTGTTACTTCCCTATTCCAAAAACATCTTTGATGTATGAATGGCTATTAAAGCCAATTTTCATTGCAGTAGAACTGGTCAAAGAATTGTATGTAATAAGATAGTTTTTAATATTACAAATTGAACTGTATGTTTGTAAACTTCAGTTTGGAATCTGAGCAGGTTTATTTGTTTGATTGTATTCATCAATTTTATTTTAGAATGCAGATGCTAACTTTCTTTGTGAAATAATTTTCAGTGATCTTGCTTTAAGGCTATGCTGTATTTCAATGCATGGAATTCAACATAAATCCATGTTAAAGAGTTTGGAGATTTCACAACAGGACTTAAAAGTGACACAAACTTCATCACATTTGATTCAGCACACTTGATCAAAATAGCACAAAATTGGATTTGATGAACATTTAACCTGCTAACCAAAGGTCCTTTCTGTCCAACTCAAGTCAATAAAAGTGATTCAGCTAGTCCATTGTTGGAATGCAAAAACCTTAACTCTTCAAGACTGACCTGGATCCAGCTAAATAAAGACTATGTTTAGAGACAAATATTGATTTTCAATCTACTTCAACCACCACACCAAGACAAATCCCTTTGCTGGGTTGGTTTTTATTTACTATTTGTTTGTGTGTAAATGCTAATTCACCCATGGACTCACCACACATTCAATGCACTTCAAGGATAGCATGTACATCAGGTTGGAAAGTGGGGCAAAGTTAACACTGCTCTTCCTTTGGTGTTTCCTGAATGGCTGAAAGAACCCTAGCCACAAGATTATAATGCTGGCTAAACAGGATTGTAAAGTGTGCCAGTTGTAGAGGTGTATTGTTGTCACGTGGCCGTACAACCAGACATATACCATTGACAATATGAGATGGTACTACTGTTAAAGGTACTACTAATCACACTGGAATAAACTCTTTCATGTTGAAATACAATATGGTCCACTTTAGTGCTATTATTTGAATTGGATTTGGAGTATAAATTAAAGAATATTGTTATATGTTTTTAGGGAATACTGTTTTATGTTTTGTTGGTCACTGATTTGGGATATTTGTTTTAATTTTTAAATATGTTTTGGAGACCTGGAACAAGTTTGGATTATGTGTATGCTACATCTGTTCCATACCACAGGGTAAGTAGTCAATTTCTGTTCTTTTTAGCATGGACTTCAAATGGGGACTATCAGTGTATTCCTTGCCACCACAAAGATATATATACTGCATATGGTTTCTTTAAGCAAACAGTGAATTCCTATTAAAATCTTTAAACTAAGTCAATGAAATTGAAAATGAAACTAGCTTTAGTAACAGAACCAAGCCTATGCCATGTTATAAAGTGGGAATGATGATGATCCCCGAGTGGAGTACGCAGAATCAAATGCAATTTTGGGAGTATTCTGTAGTATAACATACCGTGACCCCTTGAGTTTGCGTGGTCCAAAAATGTAATAGCTTAGAACTTTAAACCATGCTTAGAATTAATGGGATTCATTTTTGTGGCTCTATTTCATTTTCTAACTACTTATATATTATTTCCTTGTGGCTATAGTAGTCAAAGTTTTTTTTTTTTTTTGAATTGTTGGTCGGAGTCTGTACTAGCTGTACTGACTATTTTGTTTTGGCCTACAAGTGTGGAGTGGAAGACAAAGTGCTTTTAATTTAATACACTTGTCAGTTGTATGACTCACCCCTACTACCCACGGCAATGTCAGTTGAAGGTGAGTCATTGACATGAAAAAGTGACTCACATGTGTGTCATTGTACCAACTTGTCAGTCACCAAAGTGGCTCAGGGGTGAGTCAATTTACCTCAGACCCATTGACTTTGTACAGAGGTGAGTGAATTTGGGTAAGTCATTTGCACAAGAATGTCAGTCACGCAAGTGACTGAGGGGTGTGTACATATTTTGACCATCCACTTTGGTGCATGACTCACCTTGTCCGGGGGTGTAGGGTTGAGTCACACAATTGACAAGTGCATAAAGAATGACATCATTGATCTTATTGTATATTTCTTTCTTCTCAGTCTGGAGTCTATGACTACAACTATGATTTTGGAGTCGGAGTGTTACTTGATACCTCCTGCATATTTACAAATTTGTGCCAAATGTCTGTGGGATATGACAAGCAGAAGTCTTTTAAAATTAGCAATATCTCGCTCAAGGATATAATACAGGGCTTGCGATAGGGAGTCAAACTGGTACCTTTCACATATGAGCATTACTCAATAGCCACTGCACTGTCTGCAGGAATTCTATGTATCAAATATATTCACTAAAGATGAAAAAATGTTCAAACAATTTCCTCTTTATACAATTAGGCTAATCAATCAATCATTGACATTTATAGAGTGCCAAAAACCAAACGGAATTTGCACTAAGGCACTACAGGTATACAACTAACAAACCCCTAGCTTGATTTAAAAAGGGGCAGGGTGCTAGACTTGTTGAGGAACATATTAATGCGCACACGTAGCGCTGCGTCTTTTCGGCATGGAATCCAGGGGCTCACTGGAATCTTAAAGCTCAATCCCATGGTAAAGAAGCTTTGGGATTTTAGCTATAATCATACCTCAGAATGAAACTATTCTGATTGATAAGGACCATTCATGAGCCAAACAGGACAATTGCTTACTATGCTATTATTCTGTGTTCTGTATTCATTTATGAGGTTAATTGAGGTATTAAGTTTAAACAAATATAAAAAATCTGAATTTCTTAAATATCTTTTATTTTTTTCTCATGAGGGGCAAGGCAGACTCCAGTGGACAGGGCGGACCCTCAGGGGGCAGGGCGGGACACCCCTGTAAAACAGCAAAACGAGGGGTCTGAAAGAACAATTACGCAAGAAAGGAGATGGAAATGTATTAAACAATTATGGTAATTGGAAAATACACCACACTTGTAAAACACTACTACACTGTACAAGAGCAAAGCAAAGCAAACAAGTTATTGATGGTAGGAGACTTGAAAAACTGTCATTTTCATAATTAGCATAATCAAGTTAAGTCCAGTTATTTATATTTTATAAACAAATCTGAAATTTGGGGTGAAAATACAGTACCTTAAAAGAACCACCTTGATTGTTATTTAAGAGTTGGTAGAGTGCACGTACGACAGATGCTGGAAGTTAGAAGTTCGTCCAAGTCTCACTCAATTTTCACAGCTACAGTAGACAGATATGCCAAACATCAAAGCAGAAGTACGTCTTCTGCAACTCATACTCCTCATCCAGGGAGAAGTGGACAATGGTTAGATGGCGCTGACCATCCCTCGGATGAGGACATTAAATGGAGGTCCTAACGGCAGGAGCGTCACCCCGCTTCAGGTTCTCTGAACACTATTCAAGAAGAGAAGTGTGCAAACATGGTGTTCATTCACTTCCTGTCCTGGTTTGTATGGTCAAGTTCTGTCTAGAGTCATCAGACTGTTGATGTTTGAAATTGGCAGAAGTGATTGTAGCAGTTTCATACTGCATTGCATTGTTTTCAGGTTGTGTGTGGCTATTGTTCTACACTTCTTTTGTGTTCCAAGCTCTGTTGAATTCTGTGTGTTGTGGAGTATTTTGATTGGTTCTTAGTCCTTTGCTGTTTATTCAGTTTGTGGGCTACATGCACATGTGCATTCTTTTCTCATTTCTGACTGCAGCAGAATAGGGAGAACAGGTCTTGTCTTGGAGCTAACCATTGCGCCCGCTAAGTTGCTTTCTTTCTCTAAGTACTTCTATCTTATCTATCAGCTCGATCATCTAAATACCTTTGCTTTCTCTGGGTACCTTTACTATGTACTCATGGTTATCATGTTTTTATCATACCATGTACTTTTACCTTGTGTCTTTTATCTTTGCTTATATTACTGTATATACTGTATGCACATCAATTTTATGTACCATACTCCCAACACATTGTGTGTGCCAAAGCTAATTCACGTGCTTGGTATATGTTACTTATCGCATTCATTAGGTCCCATCCTTTGGCTATGGCATTTTTTAGGCTATGCATATTTTGTACCTAGTTATTCGTGGGCATCTTCTGCCCAGCACATGAGCAGCACCTGCCCTGCTGACCACACGAGTAGTCTTTTTTGCTCATTCACTTATTCGGTCAATCGACTGACCAGCAACACATTCCTAACTTACTTGTGTGTTTTTTAACTTACTTGGAGTGTTCCTAACTTACTTGGATTAATGCTGTGGTAATGTTGGTTTATCATATTAAGCTACCCCTAGTGATGACATATCCCACTAGTTTACCTGCGACATCTCGCTTCAACCGGTAGCTTAGGTATACCAACATGCCCCCCCCCCCCCACTTAACCATTTCTATCGTCATTGTATGGTAGGGTGTTCTTATACTAGCACACACGCTCTATGTCTATTTACTTAGTTACGCTTGTATTCATAGGGATCCTCATGCGTTTTCATCTACAGGTCCCCCAGGGTGACAGCAGCTTCCTGGGCCACACCACATCATCCAAACCGGTGGACTATAAGGTCAGTCCCATAAATTATTTAGTTATATGGCGATGAATTTGCAACAGAAAAGTCTGTTATGGTCTCTAGACAAGCTACTAATTTTTTTTGTTTCGCTCATACGGAGGAAATGTTTTGAACTTTTTTTGCTGAGTTTCATGACCAGGGATGTAATAAGTTTTAAGTAAGAAGCAAAATTTGAAGATTTTTCTATGTAGCCTAACAATGGGTTGCCATTTGAAGTGTGGGCTATAGTTTTCCCATCTGGCATATTGTGAGAATTTTTAATCTGTGGCTACTATGCTGCCTAGAAGTTCCAGGACTTCTGTTTTACTTGCTTTGAAAATTCTGTCACATTTCTATAAATGTTAAAGGACATTTAAGGTGTTGTTTGATTTACAGCTGAATTGCATACTACCCCACAACTGCCTAAAAGCAGTTACATGGTTACTTGGTTGAATGATTCACCACATAAAACTATAGGTCATAAAAGTTCCTATGACCAGCATGAAGCTGCAGCCACTCCAGGGTGTATTGATATTTGACTTTATTTACAGACCCCTAGATTTGCTGTTTCACAGGGGAGGCCCACCCTGCTCCTCCGTGGGCCCGCCCTGCCCTGCCCCCTGGGGTCCGCCCTGCCCCCTGGGGTCCACTCTGCCCCTCATCAGAATTTGTTTGTTTTTTTGTTTTTTTTTAATTAATTTTTTGTTCTTAACTTAATCATTTTAATTAACCTCATGAATAATATTCCTTACATGGATACAGAACACAGAATGATAACATAGTAAATAATTGTCCTGTTTAGCTCGTGAATGGTCCTTATCAGTCAGATTAGTTTTATTCTGAGGTATGATTATAGCTCAATTCCCAGAGCTTCTTCACCAAGGGGATTGAGTCTTAAGGGAGCCCCTGGACTCCATGTAAAAAGATGCAGCGCTTCGTGTCATATTAATGTGCCCCACAACAAGTCTAGCACCCTGCCCCTTTTTAAATCAAGCTATGGGTCTGTTAAAATTATTATACTACTTTGCTATAAAACTTCATATAATGATAAGAAATTGTGAACCCTATGAATCAGAGGTAAGCAAACACTTACCAGCCACTCCATCCAGGGCCAGCAAATGTGAAAAGCAAAACCCGTCATTCCATAGTTTTATACCCACTCTTATGCCTTTCATATACGAACCCACTTTTTAGATTCCTTTCTATCGGCTTGCTTTCTATCATAGCTTTCAATGGGGGAAATAATTAGTGCCATGCTACCCTAGGTAATTTTCTTGAGTTGAATTTGAACTCTGACTGAACCTAGAAGACCTCTGCAATGTTTATCAATAGAACCTCAACAAGAAGTGACCTTGAGTGAGTACAGATATATATTTTGAAGTGTCTGAATGAAATTCAGGGATCAGCTACTCTTATCAGAGTGTACTGTAGCAATAATCTTGATGCTGTTCTTACAGATTGGTGTGGTTTTCTTCTGTGATATATGTGTGTGAGACTATACAGTGTTCCGTGATTGTTGACTGAGTAGCCTTTACTGCATTTCCATTATAGTATTTTAAAAACATTTTTAAGGGTTTCATGGTCATGCATATACACACTGAAGAGGATTGTTTAAAAGTATTATTTAATTCAGGAGATATCTATTTTGACATCAAAATTTGTTGATGTGTCTGATTTTTGCAGAAATGAATATCACAGTCTAGTGTAATAACTGATTTACATTCAGATGGAATAAAAACAATATTTCAAAATAAAAGAGAAAAAGCTTAAATTATTATTTTTAACTGTGATAAGTAAGACAGTGTATGGTGTCAATCTAGTACATAAGACATTCTAAACCCTGTCATTTTCAAATAAACTGCTCAGATCTTTACAACGTTATATGGTACCTCCTGAACACAACAGGATATTTGAATGATTTCCTGAGTTCTAATGTTGTTGTATCTTAACCTTTGTAATTCAAGATATACACATGTGACCGCTAAGATAGCCTTTAAAGGTATATGGACAGGCAGAAGCAACATTCGATAAATTGATTTAAAACTGACTAAAAAACATGAAAATTAAGCAAATATGCAAATTTTTGTGGTACTCTTGTGATGTATGAACAAGACATCATCTCTATTCTCTTATGTAAATCCATTGCTCTTTAACCCTCTGCCATTTCTCTTTGAAAATGTGAAGAAAATTATAATGAAGAGGATTTTATTTTTACCATACTTCAGGCTGGATAAAGTATTTTGAATATTTTCAAGGTCTGAAATTAAGGGAAGAAATATAAAGAAAAACAAAACATTTTGAGGTGTTGTCCTGTTCATACATCACATTTTTTCAATATATTGAGAGAAAAAAAATGTCAAACTGTGATTACCCACAACTTGAAAACTACATATACATGCATTTTCAAAATTCAAAGACTATTTAATTCAGAATTTAATGCTCTGTTTAGTACGTGGTTGAACAGAAAACCTTTGCACATGTCCATAGACCTTTAAGGGGTGTGAAATTGTAATTGAGTGTCCATTCTTAAGATTTTTTTTCTCAGAACAATTGTGTATTTGTCTAGTTGAAATGGTTGGCAACTCATTTAGATCTACTGTGAGTTCAGCCAGCTATATGACCTTTGTTAGCTGCCTCCTGACTGCATACTTTTGAGGTATTTGAATCCCTAAGCAACCCCCTCCCTCTGAGTCCACCTCCACCTCCCTTTCTTGGGAGATCTGCACAACACTATTCTGATGCACGGGTGCAGTCAAACAACTTCTCCTGGATCACATCCTCATAATTAAAACAAAGGAACAAACTTTACTACATTAATTCCATTATTAACTTCTTCAATTAAAAACACCCAATAGGATGCCTGCACCACAGGTTAAAAGGGTAATCAGCCCAGGGCTGCCCTTTACCCTCCATTCCACATGGTAACTGCAATTAAAAGTACCCTTTAGAATTTCTCTTTCTTGACTTTTTTTCTTTTTCATACTCCTGGCCATAGTACTGTAGCCATCTCATCAGTCTTGTCATTGATTGAGTGCCTGTTAGAGGTCATTTTGAATAGCTCCATGTGATGGCCAATTCTGGAAAGGTACCGGAGAATCTGCTACAGTTCTGGCAGGTATACATTTGGCTGGTTGGTGGTGGTGACTGCCTAATTGCCTTCCTTAGCTCAGTTCTGACATCTGCAGCAGTCCGAAAAGTATGCAATCCCACATTTATGTAGCCATTTCTGACTTCACACTTCCAGGCTGACCGGAATTATTTGCAGTTTCCTTTCAAGCAGGGGTGGACTGGCCAGTCGATCCATCAATGCTCTCGCCCTGGTGCCGGCTTCAAAATAGTGTCTAGTATGGCTCACAAAGCGTGAAAACTGCCAGAGTGGCCAACTGGGGGCTTAGATTTACCCCCTGTTCAGTCTCAAGTTTAACCCCCAATCCACCCCTGCTCCCAAGCACTGACATCCATTTGAATGGATTTCAAGTTGCACTTAAAGACATGATAATGAAGGAGAGGACGTCATGTATGTCTGTGGCCTTTTTTAAATTCGCCATAGAGGAGATCTTTTGGGACTGCCATCATCCATCCTGGCTAGCATATATATTGTATAGTTTCACTTCCATACAGCAGAGTGCTAAGCACACAAGCCTGGTAAACTGTCCATAGAAATACTGATTTTGTTACCCAAAACTTTTATGCTATGAATAATTTTGTCATACTTTATTTTGCATATATCATGTCATCTAGCTAGTTCATCATAGATGTAGATCTTCACCCCCTTCCTTCATCTAGCTAGTTCATCATAGATGTAGATCTTCACCCCCCCCTCCTTCCCCCTCCCTATGCACACACCATTTGAGCAATTAATTTGGTTAGATTAAGTTGTGAATCTTTCAGAATATGCTACTAAACAGCATACTGTAGGGCCTATAAGCCTGAATCTTAGCATTTTACCTTTTAAACTGGCATTGGGTAATCTTCTTCCTCTGCATAATAATTGTACTATTACTGTTCATATTATCATGCAGTATCAATATTAGAGTGATTGCAAGTTTTATTGAGCGCAGCAAAAAAACAACTAATCCTTAACAATTTATGATCAAAACAGCTAGGTGCTATACCCTTAAATCATTTCCTACAAAGGAAGCTAAATGTGAAAATACCAGCATATTCTATAACATTCAATACCTCCCTTCCTTCCTTTTCCAAACCATATGCTACTTAATATGACCATAAACATCTAAAAGATACTTTATACTGTTAATAGATTCCACAACACATACATTTACTAAAACCCTATAACAAGGAGGTACCACTTTTGATATATTGTACTGATTTACATTGACTTATCAATAGTATTAATATCCTTCATCTACTCTTGTTGATTTTTCAATGCAAACACCTTCAACAAAAGCTAGTCCACTGCTATGAAAAAGAAAAAAAATCTATTTTGACCTCTAATTATGTCTGCATCTTTGAACTTCCCTGTGTGTCACTACATAGCATAATCAATAATGATTTTACCTTCTACACTACACATAGTGCTTGGTACAGGAAAATAATAGGTCCGTGCTATACACACTGTTTAGTACTTCATATTGTATATATAGTATGCAGTAGGTTAAGTACAAGGTCTACGTGCATATAACTGCATACACACAAAGTATGCAACAAAGCTGTCTGGTTGGCTATTAATTGTAAGCCTTTGTTTGTGGCTGTGAGGAGGCAATTTGTGTGTGTAGTATTTTTTTTCTTTAGATGTCTGGAGTGTGTATAGGACCAGCTGTCTATATTGAAGGAGATTAATCGTACAGGATTTTTACTACAGAAAATACCGGTGTTGTTACTTGGTAGAAGTAGCCCTGTTTTATTGGAATACATATATGATTGTAAAGGATCACACGTTGAGGAAATATATTTTGTGTTGTTCAACAACTTGATTATAGAGAATATTTCATGTGTGTGTTAGGGAAAACACGCCCGGTATTTAAAGATTGAAAGGAATTTAACACATTACAGTGTGCTTAGTTAGTTTCCTGATTTGTAAAGAACTTTTTTCTTTCATTGGGGAAATTATTTTTCTGCTTTTGCAGTTATCTTTGGGTTGTTCCGGGATTTACAGTGCATCATGTAGCGTCATGTTTCCATGGAAAGAAACATCTGCTGCATTTGTATTCCACGTGATCTAGCGTCAAAGTCCTGTTTTTCAGTTTGATGTCAGAGGCGAAGGTCGAGATTGTGTTTTGTTGTTAATTCCTTGTTCCTTACTAGTGTGAAGTGAAAAGGACAAGTTTTCTTGATTTTCAACTTTGTTGTTGTTGAAAATCAAATAATAAATTCCCTCAGTCCATTCTAATTATTTGCTTACAACCTAGATCCCTACAGTATTTTTGTTTGATATTCTGTGGAATTTTTCCTGAGGAATAGGTTGAATGTAATCAGGTTGTATGTAAAAAAAAAAAAATAATATTCGTCGAGTGTGCGCATGAAGTCTCGTGTGAAACTGTGAATGAATTCTAGCTCATCTTATTGGTTAATTAATGAGAGAATACTAATGAGTGGAATGATTAAAAAACAGGATCTTATCAAAATCTTTCAACATATATAATTTGTTCATCCTAGTCAAACCTCATTTCCAGCGCAAGTTGAGAATGTTTTTTTGATGTGTTTATTTTTCTCGAAAAGGAGATTTCAATCATCTACAAAATTGAGTTTGTTAGAGGAAAAATGGTTTTGAAATTTGAAATGGGTAGTTGATACCTAGCTAGCGACGACGGTGTGAAGACGAAAAGTTTCTTTCGTTCCTGTTTATATGGTTAAAAAGCTGGAATTACTGTATTAAATTACATGGACCAAATACAAATTTTCCAGCTTTTTATCCTTCATAAGGAAAGTGTCTACAGACATTGTCGGTGGCTTGTGCTGTATGAGAGACTATTTCATTATGGAACCTTCATTACCTGATCAGGTCTGTAAATACTGAGAGTCTTCACTCTGGCATTCATCAAATACCTTTTGTTTTTCATAGTTTTTGAAATACTTGTCAACATTAACCCTTTAAGGAGTTAATATAATTTTGGAATCTTTCCGTTGGGGACTAAATTCTTTTGAGAAAAAATTAAATTTGAAAACTATTTTCAAAATAAATGTTAGAAGTACTTTATGATAAATTGTTGCATACTAAATTTGTTCAGAGCAAACAGCTTTTCAAAGGATACATGGAATAACTGAAGTCAATAATACATATCCATAGTAAGGATAATTTAAATAAAAATGCAAATTTATGCAAATTTAGCCAATATTTCATTCTTTTACCATTTTGTTAAACCATTTGTAAAAACTTAGTTGTTTATATTACTTACTAACTTTCTGTGTATAAATTATGCAGAAATAAATTCTCTTAACAATGACAACATTTCAGTACCTTTATTCTTATATATTGATGTAACTATCCCGTTATTATACATTTTATGATATCACTAGCGCTCAATTACACAAATACATTCAGTTCCTAGCCTCGCGAAAAGTCGCTTATTCTCTTCTGTGCGTATTCCGCCCACTCGGATTTATGAATATATAATGAGCTGAAACTTGCTTTTTTTTTAAAGTGATTACAGCTTTGTTACGACAAAAAATGTTATCAATACATGAAAATTTCAGCAGATAAAGGGTTGAAAATACTATCCATTAATATTTGAAGGAATAATTCGAGCAAAAGATAATTAAAATCGGAAGGATTTATACAGATTTCATAATTGGAAAAAACGGGTGCCAAAAAATATGGTCACAAACCACATTTCCAGTCTTGGGCCCATATGATCTTGATAGAAAAATTCCTTTTCTATCTAAATCTATGAAAATCAGAGGAATCCGGTCAGGGGTTTGCAAGTTTTGCACCTATTTCCAGAGGAACCATGTTAATTTCACTAATATCATACGATCCATATCATGATTGGACAATGTGCAGTCATGTGGTGTTGTTTACATCTGTATTGTAATCTCGCATGTGCATGCTGTATACATACAGTATAAAATGGCGTGTGCATGAAATTTGCTCAAATTACCCTTCGTAATCCCTGATAACGTGTTTCTTTGAAATAACAAACAGTATATACATAAGATTACATGGGAACAGGTTTCATCGAGAAATGTGAAAGTTGGGTGTGCATTTAATATTTTTGGGCATGCTACTAAAGTATTGAAAACTCAGAAACCTTGTCTGATTATCTGTTTTTACTCGTGCATATAGGAAAAATCGTACAGCATGGCTTTCATATTAATTATATAAGCCTGAATAGACACAGTGTATGTGTTTTGATAATTAGAACCTTGGTGGATGTATAATGTGGTGTCAATACTGATTTCCTTAAATTCAGCTTGTGCAGTAGTATTTTCACCATTCTTTTGTTATAATTCATAGGGTTAAATACATTTATTTTTGCCGATACTGCTAAAATACTATTTCACCAGAGATTACTTATCCCAAATAACAAGTCCCTGATTTCATGTGCTTCCTGTAAAAACATTGTTGCTTTGTAGCCTATTGGTAACTATGGATTGGACTCTGCCTCCTCTGACAAAATTTTAAGTTGAATTACTTTGGTAATTTACTATGATAACAATTTAATGAATTATGCTAATTAAAATTATATGGATTCAAACATAATGAAAAATATTCATTTTTTATTATTATTGACTTGGGGAAGAATCTGGCAGGAAATCACATTGAGATGGTCAGAAAAACACTGACTCATAGTGTGAGAATGACCTCTTAACCTAAACACTGAAAATAAAACTTGTCCTGGAAAATCACGAATTTTACAAAATAGTCTAAAACTTCGCATAACAACGGGTAATAATCATGTACCCGTTGTATGGATATGTAGAATACTTTAGCCTAGTTGTATAAAATATAATGGTATTCTATAATAGGACCACATGTACTGTACACTTTAACTAGTGTTCTATATACATGTAGGCCTATACATACTTGCACAATGGCATTAACTTGCAACAATACAAATTGATAATGCTATTCAGAGGAGAAAGACACTTTTTCTTCAACATTTGATTTACTTCTGATACTGACAATTTAAATACCCTTGCAGACCCCTAGCTTGATTTAAAAAGGGGCAGGGTGCTAGACTTGTTGAGGGGCACATTAATGCACCCCCGAAACGCTGCGTCTTTTCGGCATGGAGTCCAAGGGCACCCTTAAGGCTCAATCCCCTTAGTGAAGAAGCTTTGGGATTTTAACTATATTCATACATCTGAGAATTAAGCTATTCTGACTGATAAGGAACAGTCTATCATTCTGGGTTCTATATCCATATAAAGTATTTCATTTATGAGGCTAATTCAGATTATTAAGTGAAAAAAAAATGTAAATCTTAAAAAAATCTTTAAAAACCTTAAAAACAAACAATAAAACACAATTTTTCTCACGAGGGCAGGGCAGACCCCAAAGGGGCAGGGCGGATCCTTAGGGGGGCAGGGCGGATCCTTAGGGGCAGGGCGGGCCCACAGAGGGGCAGGGTGGGCCGCCCCTGTGAAAAAGCAAAGCTAGGGGTGCCCTTGAAATATAAACAGAAACCACAACAGTACTGTTCTTCAACTGTTCCACACAATCAAAAATATTCACAACAACTTAATTTTTTATTATAAACAATCCCCATGCAAGGTACTGTACATGTAGGCCTACATTTGAATATATATAATGCCACTTGAATTATGTTAACAGAAATTGTCAATGAAACACTCAATAGGAAAAATGAAAAAACAATACAGTACACATAAACAGGAAAAGTTTTCACAACCACTCAGATCATATTTAAGTCCTAAAGCTAGGGCGTAAACTAGCAGATAATCTGCAGTCTAGATATCTTGGTCTTGAAGTATTTCCTCATTGTCTAATGCAGTATTTCAAGACAATTATAAAAAGATAGCATACCAACATGGCAACACATTAGATTGACAGTGAAAATAACCTGATTGTTAATTTTATCCTGTAATTATAGAACCTATATCCACGGTTGGTCTTTAACTATGGACATTTTCACAACAGACCTTGCTTATACTTCTTCAACATAAATAATGATAACAAATTCACTGGTCTTTCAATCACTATTACTATGCATTTCAAATATGCTTATGGTGAACAATCATTCAGAATAAATGCTGCACATATTAAAACAATTCAAATGACTGCTATAACTAGGCCTAGGTTAGGTCAGAGTAATGAATAAGATGGATGCAAAATAATATATCATATCCTAGCTACCACACTACTGTACCTTACTCTTGATTGTGATAAAGATCCACATAAAATTTAATGCTAATCTCTGTGGCCATTTTCAACTTCAAAATACTGTCACTAATCACCACCGGGCCCATACAAATTTGGTACTGGCAGAAAGCTTATTGCGCCGTCTAATAAATTATCAATAAATTTAGCCTAAATCTGAAGGAATGCGGTCGGGTTCGGCATGAATTTTGTCCAAAAATTAAGCCAATATTGAAGTACACATTCAAACGACAATTACGCAAAATTAGAAATCCGAAAATATGGAAAATTTGATATCATTCGAAAGAAAAATCTAGCAACTCCAAGCCTCTTTAATTCTATAACATTGTCAGGTGACACCCCACGTGATAAAAAACTGTGTCATCAAGTGATTGGTTCGAGTAAACTGATATATTCTGAAAGTGCGGAGTCCTGTGTGAAGAGAATGACATCACAGCACCTCATTAACACGAGGCTTGAAACTGACTGAATATACATAGTACTGTACATGTGCATGTACTGTACGTGTATATCATTACATAGCTCGTGAAAACATTACATAGCTTGTGAAAATGCTACCCATTCTTTCAGGCTTGTTCCCGTCCAGGCCTAAGTCGTAACTTTTTATCCATCTATCGTTACGTATAGGCCTAATCCCAACGTTGGCCTTAGTTTCGCTTACTGAATCACTATCACTTTCCAATGATTTCGATCAGGATATCTGCCCAAAAATCCTCATCATCACTATCTCGATCCACAAAAATGCTTCCTCAGTAGTACGTACACAATTTCCTTTTTTCATTCCAAAATTTCTCAAAATTATTAAATGTAACCACCCTTGCAATTTGGTATCAATATTTGCACAATCACTTCATTAAACGATTCAGAAAATGTGGGTTTAGTGCAGTAATAGTTACAAGTCAAATAGTAATATGTACAAGTAATATAATTACAAGTCAAATTGCCAGATATATCCACCCTCAGTCTGAGGTGCATGATTGCGCTTGGCGGATATATCCGCCAGCAGTCCCCAAAGGGTTAAAATTTAATAGCAAACATGTTTTTCATACTTATGGGTAAAACTATGTGGATTGTGGATGTGTCAGTGTAACATATTGCTACATTGCTTAAAAATCAATCAAAAAGCCATGAAAATAGCAAACATTTTCATCAACATTGTTTAGTCATTGACCATTCGATAGCTTTTGTAAATCTCAGATGTCAATTTTCTGCAAATTTGATCAAATTGTGATGTATTACAGGGTGACCTTGGTATTTTTGTAAATCATTTTTTTTTAAATGTCTGTCATAATTTTTCAAAGTGGCCAGTGCAGCAAATTCTGGTCAAAGTGTAATTTCTTGAGTCTTTGCCATACCCCAAATAAAATTCTAGCTGGAATAGAGTTTCTATCATTTTGGTAACTTTAAGATTTAAGAAAGAAATTTAAAAAAATTATATCAAGATTCTGAGCTGTCTGCCCAATCTAGTCATACTGTAGCCTACAGTACATCAACAATTTTGCATGAATTTAAAATTGCACGTGTACTCCTCCAATTGAATTCATCTCAGGAAACTTCAACGTTCTCACTTTGACAGATCTGTACATGCGCAACTAGATTATTAGCACTCTGTGGAGTGCATACCTCCGCCCCATTGGCAATTCCAACATCCCTAGATTAATTGTAGAGTTCATTTGTTCCCCATACTCAAATAATCTACCTCAGAATTCCTAGGCCCACCAAGATTCATCCCAAGTTTTAAAAAGGATCATTTGCAATCTAGATACTTGAGCCATGCACCTCCTCTTTTGTTCACAGCTTTCTAGCTTTTGTTCTTGAATTTCTCTCATTCTCCTGGTCTCTTTCCTTACTACCTCTAAAATTTGACCTCTAAATTTGATCATTTGCGTTAAGACCTCATCAAACAAACAAACAAACTAGATACTTGAAGTTATCTTCTGACTGGGTTTCTTCCAAGACCATACCATTGTTTTCAGTTGTATTCAGGTGAAGCATTCTTTGCTTTAGTTCCTTTCATTCAAGACTCAGATTCCATCATTTTTCCATTCATGGTAGAAACCAATTGTTTCATTTTCTTTGATTCAGAGACCAATTGATTTAAGTATCTTTGAGTCCAGAAAATTGATTGTTGGATTTCTTGTCATTAGGCTTGGGCGGTATACTGGTACTCGGGTAAGTACTCGGTACCAAAGTACCGGTACTTGCAAACACCGGTACTTGCAAATACCGGAAGTCAAAAAGTCTGTTACTACTACAGGTACTGCCAAAAAGTTTTCATGGTATGAATTAATTGTTTATGTCTTGAGAGACCTTACCCTAAACATCCCCACCCCTCAATTTCTGTCCTTCCCATTTTCCAATATGTCCCAAGTTTGACTATAATCACTTGTTCCTAAAAAGCAGTAAGAAAACCACACACCAAATGTGATCCAAATCCATTCATCAGTTCTTGAGATACAGTATCTTGATGAGACAAAAAAACCAGACAGAGGCAAAAACAATGCCTCAAAACATCCCCACCCCTCTATTTCTACCCTTCCCCTGTTCCAATATGTCCCAAATTTTAATCACTTCTTCCTTAATCCTTAAACGCCTGAGCCCTCCCATTTAGAATCTGTATTTTTGGAAACTTTTTACGCCTGAGCCCTCCCATTTAGAATCTGTATTTTGGGAAACTTTTTAGATAAAGCTTTTTTTTCCCATTTTCCTTCCCTTTGCTATCATTACAAGTACTGTATGCAGTAACTGACAGGTAATACTTTGATGAACAAAACTGCCTAACTTTGTGTTTATGTGGCATTTTTGATAGAAATTATGAAATGTTGATGAAAAATTCTTTTCAATAATACCACTCACAATTTTTTTGAAGTAGGAACAATTGGAATATGCAAATTAGTTTACAATGTCACATTTTGACCTATCCCATTAATATCAATTTTTACAAAATTGTGGGAAAGTTACTGTATAACCTGAAAATGAAGTCTGTAGGCTCTTGAAAATGTTGAAAATCAATTGTATGATATTCATACATGTAAGGTTGTTTATTATATTTTGCATACTAATTAGTATGCAAATTACCTCAAAATAAGGAATGAAATAAGATATGAGAATGAGTTCATGGTTGGAAAATGCAAATATCATACCAACTTTTACTCATTTTCTAATAAAAAGGAGTTTCATGACCCAGATCAACTTTTCATTCTAAAAACTATATACAGTATATTCTCACCCAAGATGGTCGATTGATTTGTAAAATAACTTACTCTATTATTTACTGTAGATATGTATGAAATGCTGTGTATGGTCATGATTTCGCGCAACAGCTATAGGTGATTTACACGTACAGTACTAGTCAACAGGCCTGAAAAGATTTTTTTTTTTTTAAACGTACTGATTTACCTTTACTTGAGTCTGCCTCCTTGCATGCATGAATGCATTGTTCACCTCTCAAATATTTTATCATATATCCTACCTACAGTACATGTAGATCTTCAATTACGTTTTTTACATAATTTTTGTAGTGATAAAATGTATGTGTCTTTACAGTAGTCTTTCCGTCAACCAAAATCATCGCAACTTTGGAAAGTTGCAATAGTATTTTCTTTTTTGGTGAGGGGGCTATGCATCAACATAATAGCTCATTAGAAAGCTTGCTTCAAGGTCAATAAGAATGCGGAAAAAACATTCCGTTCTAATTTGCCATTCAAGAGCTTGATTTGTTTTTTTTTAATGTTGCTTCAAAATGAACCAAAAATGGTAGATAACAGTGTAAAATGCCCCAAAATTTCAAATTTGAGATAGATTTTGGCAAAATTTATTAGAATAAAGTATTTGATATTCATGAATGACTTTCACCTAAAATAAAGCTAAAAACTTTTTCTAAGTTCAACCTGAATATTGATTCATTTTGGTAAAAATATGAAAATTACTCAATGTTTGGCTGTATTTTATTACTCTGAAAATCTCAATCTGACCCCATCAAAAACAGTAACAATATGAAAGAATCAATGTAGTTTTTTTAAATGATATACAAACTACTTCTGTATCAGCTTGGTATGGTCCCGAAATTATTGATTGAAGATTCCACTTCCAAATCAACAAAAATTATGTCGATCCGGCGTTTAAGGATTAAGCAGTACAAAACCACACATCAAATTTGTTCCAAATCCATCATTAGTCAGTTTTGAGATATCTTGATGACGGACAAACAAACAAACAGGTGAAAACATAATATCCCTCCAACTTTGTTAAAGGAGGTTATGTATTTTTTTGGTAATGATTGATACTGTGGTTGCTTTATTTTCTAGGCCTACCAGTGGTGCAAGAACATTCCTGCGGGCCTTTTGGGAATTTGAAGGTCGGGCTCTATAAGCAACGTACAGTATCACATTGGCATTGCTTGGGTGCCCTCAAATCACGATTTGTGCTTAGTGCCAATGGGGTTTAACCAACCTGTCCACCCTAGTGTTGTATCACATAGGCCTACTCATCCTTCTTCACCACAAAATGATGAGAACAAAGAACAAATTTTATCAGGCTATTCAAAATTAATTTCAAACCAAATTGCAAATTTCTTTTACATTATATGGTGGTACCGTACATTATATGGTGGCACCACACATTATATGGTGGTACCGTTCATTATACAATAAAAGGTCACCATTTTCTTTAACCGTTTCTTGAAAATCTAAATGAGAGATTTAAATGTTATTTTCTTTTAAAACTATTTTATATCAGTTTATGGATCCAGACCCATTTTGCTTATCCTCTGGGGTGTAGGTAGCTTTCAAAAAGTGTGTGTGTGTGTGTGGTGGGAAGGGGGGTAGGAGGGTGGGGGACACCTCCCAAGTCATATGTCTCCCAGACTGTAGATGTACTGTAATTAGTGAGCCAAAAAGAACAAAAGTAAAAGGGGCACTTCATTTTGAAAGGGGCATTTTTGTAATATTTTTAAAAAGCGTCTCCACATTGCATCAGCTCTGCACCCATTTGAGGGACACATTTCATTTTCAAAGGGGCACTTTTGCCATTTTTCGGAAAAGTGGGGGTAGGGGGGGACACATAGCCCCCTTTCCTTGGTTTCTACACATATGCTTATTCTGGTATACAGGTCAATGAATGTAGGGTCAGGGTTTTTTAAATCTTGGTGACCAGTCATTATACATAATGTATAAATTTAATCCATAGTGGTTGCAGCTTGCATAATGCCTTCATATCACGTTGCATTTGCTGGTGTGGTCCTGATGACCATTCAACAAAATAAGTTGCTCTACAATACCAAGGCCAGTGTATTCTTTAAAAGTCATCAAGCTAACTTGCTGCTGGTTTTCATCCCCTCTTCTGCTTTCCTTCAACCATCCGCTGTATAATGTTTTCTTCAATACAAGTGTGTCTAACAAAATGCAAGAAATAGCCCTATTTTCTTGATAATGTGCTTGCCCACAAAGCTTTCCTTCTTCCAACTTTATTTAAAGCATCTGTCTTGCGCTCTGTCCATCAAACTTTCCAAATCTTCAGTAACACTATAATTAGTAATCCAAATGAAGTAACCCCATCTTTTTATCAAATCTTCTTCATGGTTCAAGATTCAAAACCGTATAATGCAACGGCAAACGCTGTCGACTTCAATAGCTTACCTTGAGAGCTGTTGAAATTGTGCTCTTTCATATTAACGCCTACATGGAAACCCCTTTGAAAAAATGATTTGTAGTATGTCAGTGTTTTGTTTCCCCTTCAGAACAATGCATGTATTTTTCACAAATGTTCAATTGTGAAAAGTTAGAAATCAATCATAACTTCTCTTCCTTTTTCAGGACCTGACCCAGCAACAGCTACCACCAGAGGGTGGTGAGAAAATGAAGCAGGGTCGCTTGTCATCGGTAAGTCACATGCAATACTTTTATTTAAACCAATTGCAGCTGGAAATTTGGAGGGGCTTAAGTAAAATTTGGATAGGGATGGTTAGACAGTCCTATACACATGCATGCCTGTTATGAACCCTTCCATGGGAATAAATGATGATACTTAAAGTAATAAGTTTGTAGCCGAGTGCCTTAGGCCATTTCCCACCTGAACCTAGCTCTCACTCACTCTTTTTAACGTAAGATTAATATATTCAATGTTTGTCAAACATTTTCACAACCTATTTAACAAAAAATTATTCATAGTGACTTCTGAAGAATTTTGGGATGTGATGTCACTGCCAGTCTGATTTGAATTATTTCTACACAAATCTGATCAGAACTATGGAGCTGGAAAAAATCTTGAGTAAACAACACTATATGTGGTAAATATGTGCCCTAAAGATGTCCCCTCCTGTACTCTAACTGTGGGATGAAAAGTACATTCAATTGTGAAAGAGGGAAATATATAAAGATGTATTCACTACATTAATATTATTTCTGTTGTGATATTTTGTGGGAAGATTTTTGACACCTTTATTCAGAACCGTGGGAAATTTTATAATAAATTCCAACACTGCAGAACTAAATAACTCCTAAGTGGAATGAGATGAACACTCTTTTATGGGCCTCTTTGGTATTGAAAAATGGTCACTGATCTTTGTTAAATTATGAGAAAGGGACACACCCATTAACTCTTATAAATATCATCATGAGAAAGTTGCTTGACACCCCACTGGTAATTGTGCTACATTCTAGTAGTGTCACTACGGCGACAGTTATTGATTGGCTTATCAGTCTATGTGCAAATAATTAGACCAATCAAAAAGGTTCAATTTATTTCTGTCTCTGTTAACATGATAACTAGTCTGACAGCTTTTAATAAGGTTGTATTTGCTCACAGCAATGCAATGTTTACAAACAGAGTGTGTATCAGTTTTCAGTGACCTTGTCGGAACTTCCAACTGCATTGCTGGCTGGAAATTCATTTCAAATATTATCACTTCATAAAAGCTTCATTTGTGAGCTTGATGGAAACTTGCAACAAGTTTAAAGCACGCTCGCCATTTATGTAAAGAAAGCTTCACAGGAAACATCCCCATCTTGTACATTTACCCCTTCCCTCTCTCTTCATGGACCTGTCTGCATGCCCCATGTCTTGTACATTCTCGTTGCAAAATTTGTACATACTTCAAACCTTGTTGTAGGTACAGTTTAATTATCTGAATAGTATTTATTGCATTAAAATTGAAAATGGAACAATGGAATGATTGAATATCAGATAAGTTCTTAAACAATACTAGGAGGGAGTTCAAGTAAAACTGTGTCATCATCTCCTTACAGGTAATGTCCTGAAAAGAAGGTGAATTCAAGATAATGTTTTATATCTATCCAGAGTGTATCATAGGAGTTGTGATAAGTAGATCAGATTATTGCAACCTGGATTGTATAATTCTGATTAAAGCTTCGTCACCACGTGATATTCTAATTCCTTTAAAACATGCGAAACATTCTACAGAACATATTCGCTTTTTCAAGTGAAAAACCTTTTGGTTGTTCACATGGCAACCTTGTGGGTGACGTTTTGTGGGTAGAATTTACTGTGCTTAAAATGTAGGGCTGAACAATTGATAGAAATCTGGAAACTAGATCACTTAAACATTTTTTGGTAAAGTTCAAGGAAATCTAATGAATTGAGTTTTTTTTAATTTTTATAGGGAGAATATGTAATATATGTTGATAAACGATATGATATATAGAACAGCTTGTACAACACTGGTGTTCTACATTTTCGCAAAAATTGTATGCATTGTAAAATGGTCAATTGCTATCCAATTTGATTAAATTATTTGCTGCTTTCATTGTTACAAATGTTTTTGAAAGCGTTTTAGCTAATGTTTCCTATGCACGTCCATATTCAAGTTTACAGTACAGTACTTCTATGATGGTTGTGAATTTGGTACACTGTTCAGACCAAGCATCAACAAATCAAGCTGAAAGCAATTTGTCTGCTGCTTACTGACTTTTACATTATGGTTGTCCAGATGGAGACTACATGTGAAACAGTGTTAGACTGGCTATTGTGCTATTGTGCCCCATGGTCCGAGGGCCCGTCCTCCTAACCTCCCCTTCCCCTTGCTTAGTGATCTTGCACTCAAAGGGCACAGTTGAATATGCAGAATTGCAGACACGTCTAACTTACATTTAACACTCGCCTTTTTCATTTTGTAGTTACTTTAATACTTGTTTGATGTATCCAACTCCCATGCTCTGAACCTCGGAGGGCCCCATCCCCTGGTTAGCAGCCCTGGGGCCTGGGCCCTCTCCAGTCATTTGATGGCACAGCCCCTATTTGCATCCCAGTCCAACTAAATTTCTGAATGTGTAAATACTCAAAAAGTTTGGTAGGAAATTGGTTGTCTGACAGGCATCTAACAATATAATGTCTGCTCAGATCAGGGAGTTGTTATTTGGTCCAAACAGGATGGTCCAAATAACAACTCCCTGCTCAGATACTTTATATGGTTGCCATGGGCAACTGGACAAGTGATTAATTAATTCCTGGGATCTGTTCAGAGGGGTTATTGAAGGTTTATTTTCATGGTAAAGAAAATAATTATGAACAAAGTTGTGCACAGTTTTTGTTGGGGGGGGGGTTTCCAATGCGATAGTATAAGGAACCTATGTAGTCATACTGGCATGTGTATGTATGTAGTATGTATGTGTGTATGTATGTATGTATGTATTTTTGTTGTTTTGTAAGTCTGTACAATAAATCTCTACAAACCAGGTGTCTCAGGAGACTTTGGATGTCAGGACATATTTTGTGTCCTGACATTTTTTTCTTTTATCTGCTGCATTTTACATTCCAAATTTACGACCACAAGAACTTATTTCACTGACATTAGTTACATTTTTCATACTAAGAAACACATATTTAGTATTTGTCGACAAATTGTTTTTGTTGCTGACATGAATATTAATTAGTAGGCGGGCTAAATATAAAATTCTATTAACAAGTTTGTAAACACGATATCTCTAAAACCATTCATTGGAGTTATGTCATACTTGGTATATAAATGTTTTGTGGTCTGTAGATGATCCTATTGTTTTTGGTGCTGTTGTCATGGATATTAATTAGTAGGCAGGGCTAATTGTAAAATTCTGTTAACAAGATTGTAAACATGATATCTCAATAACCATGTGGTGGATGTATGTCATACTTGGTATATGGATGTGTTGTGGTCTGTAGATGATCCCTATTGTTTTTGGTGCTGTTGTCATGAGTATTAATTAGTAGGCGTGGCTAAATGTTAAATTCAGTTAGAAACTTGTTAACATGAAGAACCGTGTGGTGGAATTATGTCTTATGTGGTATGTGGATGTGCTGTTGTTTGTACTGTAGATGAGCCCTATTGATTTTGGTGCTGATGTCATGAATATTAATTAGTATGCAGGGCTTAATGTAAAATTCTGTTAACAAGCTTGTAAACATGATATCTCAAGTTCATTAAGGTGGAATTATGCCATACTTGGTATATGGGTGTGTTGTGGTCTGCAGATGATCCCTAGGATGTCATAAATAATAATGAGGACTAATGGAGGGACTTACTGAAATTATGTTTATGCTCATGTTTCCACAAACGCATGTCAGATTTGATTTAAACTTGGTATGATGCTGTTGATAAAAGCAAGGATGATACTGGATCCATAGAATGTTGAGGTGTTTGTTGACTTTCATTGTTCATTCATGTGAGGCGGAGCCAAATACAATTGTTCATTGGTTGTTGTGATTGTGGCTTATAGCTTAAGGCAAAAACCATAACACTTAAACAAGCAACAAAATGTACACAAATTACATGTTCCAGTGTATTGAATAAACTAAACTGTGTAAGAACACAACATTTAAAGATATGCGATAACAAAAGAAGTTGTTTCTAATCCAAAGTTAGCATTGGAACCACGCGGGATTTCTCGCTCTGGTTTAGAAATATTTTGAGTAGAGTGTATCCCATATCCCTGGTAATAGTACAGTAATGCTCAATTGTGTGACTCACCTCTACACCCTGGACACAGGTGAGTCATTATACCAAGGTGAGTGAGAAAAACATGTACATTGATGTGCCACTCAGTCACTTTGGTGACTGACATTTTTCTGAAATGACTTATTCCAAATCACTCACCTCTGCACAAAGTGAATGGGTCTGAAGTAAATTGACTCACCCTAGAGTCACTCTGTTGACTGACAATTTGGTACATTGACACACATGTGAGTCAGTATTTCATGTCAATGACTCACATTGGACTGACATTGCTGGGAGTACTGTAGTAGGGGTGAGTCATACAATTGACAAGTCCATAAGATTAAATATCTTAAAGGAGCTGGCGGCTGAAGTGTATTTTTCTAGAGTCTTAAGAATATTCAAACACTTTCCATGCATGTGATGAAACCTTTGACACGAATATTAAAGAGGGAGGCTCGTCTCAGTAAAATACGGTGAAAATGGGGGATACCATCCCCCATATTTTTTTCAATGCTTTTTTGTCAGAAAGTAAAAGTGAAATTTTAGTATTATAATACTACAATGATAGTCACCAAATAAAAATTACTGAGAAAAAAAGAAGAAGATAAACGATTCTACCAGGGCTTGAACTCACGACATGATTTGAAAAAAACGTTACATGCGATCGCCGCAAGCATCTGGGCTATCTTGTGTGGTGACCCTCAAGGCGTTTAATAATTATATACCTTGCAATACGAGACAAAGAATCGCGCAGCAAAATTTTAACCAATCAAAAAATTTGAAAGGAATTCTAAATTTTGTGCACATATGACGATATCTCTTTAAAATTAGTCATAATTATTTCTGATAAATGCTACTGATGCAATTTTTCATAATTATTTCTGAGGAATGCTACTAATGCAATTTTTCAATGATGCTAGTATCATCAAAAGTTAGACCTGTATTATTTCCACATTCCCTTGTCTGAGCAAAAAAGATGCCCTAACTGGCAGCTCCTTTAAACAAGTCCTGTACAAGCCCTGCTAACTTTGGACTTGTAGTTCTTGTGCAAGACATTGTGGGGTAGAATTGGCCACTTTAAAAGACTTCTTCACAAAACCAAAACAGATTTGTTTATTCATTTTGATTTTGACCTGTAGACTACACAGTTATGTAGTTGTTTTTGAACATGTAGGTTCATTACACTGATGCACAATATTATTGTGCCAGGAGATTCATATTGCCACAATAACAATTCAAGATGTAATAGGAATGGGGCACCAGAAAGGTACAAATTATTTACAGTAGGGTTCCACTGCTTAAAATACTCCACAGGAGAGTTGTTAACAATTTGTCAGCATTTGGCTGTTATGGATGTCTCCTATTTACAAGAGGTATTGTAGCTTACACAAAAATTCAAGCACTATGTTTAAGTCTTGCAATTAATTAATATGTAGCTCCATGCATTTATGAAAGTAAAACTTTAAATGTTTATTTTTATAGGAAGAAAAAGTTTTCATATTGCCTTAAGAACATTTGAAAATCACTATCATGAATGCTTGTCTTTTGAGATGTTATGAAATGCCAGATATCGTATTAATTGTGGAGATAAAAATACAACACAATTGATGCAACATTTCTGATTGGTCAAATTATTTATCCATTATCGCCGCGGAAATGACATTACTACAGTGTATTAACTGAAAGCCTTATGATACGATCAAGCTATTTTCTTGAGACAAACTCAATCTTTTAAGCAGTATAATTGTGTATAGGCCTTGAAAAGGTAAAACTCAGTTTAGTGGGTGAATATCTTATTAAAGGGATTACTTCAGGAATCAAGCAAGTCCATCTTATATGAAAGAGGACTTTAAAAGAAACAAAATGGTAAAAAAAGCATTCAAAAATCTTATTCTGTTAAGGAGATCTTTAAGTTTAATGTTTGGTATCATTTGTGTAGAAAGGACTGAATTCAGACTAGTTGTGATGTCATAGGCACAGATTCCTTAGTCTTGATGTATTTTATCATATTTTGTCCTTTGATTTTGTGGCCCAAAACCATTGGATTCAGAAAAGTAGTAAAACATAATCTAGTATAGGTAATTATAATTTACCTCCTGAAGAAAGTTTGAGGAAAAATAATTCTTATAGTAAAAAGTTTAGTAAATTTTCTTTGAAATACATTAACAATTAATATTAAAGTGAGGATGAGGGTGCCAACCTTACATACTGTAGTAGACTTACTACACCAGTCATGTCTACACAGATAAGACAGACCTTAAAACTTGATTACTTCTTAACAGAATAAGATCCAGTCACTTTACCCAGGGAGCTGTTACTTGACTTTACAGCATACCTACTCTCCCTCTCATGTCTGTGGTATGCAGATGGTGTTGAAATGCTTGATGGCCCCCAGAAATTTTTGTGGTTGTTTTTTGCACACAGAGTAGATTACATTCGATGCATGCATTCTTTGCAATCCATAACTGCAGTCCAGCAGGTACAGAGAACTAATTGATGGGAGTGAATGAATATAAATAATGTACTTGACACTTGTTAGTTAGGGACAAATTAAACCAGTTAGAATAGCAGTTTGCTATAGCAAAATGTTATACATTGCTATTCAAACTTTAAAGGGGACATAAAAGCCTGATATATTCCTTATTTCTTACGACAGAATTAAAAACTAGAAAATCAATGATGTAGTAGCTCAACATATATATTGAGGTGGGTATATAAGACGTTTTTGTGAGTGGCTTGCTAATTTGAGTAGGCTAGGGTTGTTAGGAATACACGTCAGCAGGTCAGTGCCATCGGAAGCGGGGTTGGGGGAGAGCTGGGGGATTCAGTCCCCCTCCCCAATTAGTTGCAGACCTGTGATAATAATTGATGCCGTATTTTCGCCATAGCAAATATGGAAGTTAATCAAACTGCTCCCCGTCCTGGTGACCCACCATACTGCCATTATGCACTAGCATTCAAAGGTGGTGGAACCTAGGGACTCACCACACTACCCCTTATTATTATTTATTTATATGACAGAATTAAAAATAACAAATCTCCTGACCAAGTTTCATACCTCCCAAAGTGATCTAACACAATTTTTGTACTTATTAAAAACTTGAATACTGCTATGGGGGCTGCAATTTTGATTTTGGAACAAGCAAAAATGATGTCATCAGCCCAACAAGATGTTGGAATTTCTTTATAATCTTTTTGCAGTTTTCTAGCTTATGAAAAAGTTGTTTACCTTTGGTAAGGGTCAAGGACATTTTTAGGTATACATGATATTATCAAAACATGCTGTTAAAACTGTGTGTCACATCATTTTGGAATAAAAACTAATGAATTTATAAAGAAATACAAGATTTCAATATACATGTACTGTAATTGAACAAAATGGCAGCCTTCATGTGTTGACTTCAAACATTAAAGGATTAGTTCAGTGGTCAAGCAAGTTTATCGTATATGAAAGAGGACTTCACAAGAAACAAAATGGTGAAGAAACTACTCCAATATCTTATTCCATTAAGGTGATATTCAAGTTTACAGCTCTGTCTTATTGATGTGCAATGACTGGTGTACTGTAAGTCTACTATGGAAGGCTGGCGCTCACATCCTCACATTCTTAACAATTGTTAATGTAGTTAAAAGAAAATTGATGTAACCTTTTTACAATTTGAAGTATTTTGCCTCAAACTTTCTGCAGGTGGAAATTACAATTACCCCTACAAGCTAGATTTTGTCTTACCACAGTACTTTCCTGACATATCCAATGGTTGCTAAGCCACAAACTGGCATTTCCACACAAATGATACCAAACTTTGAACTTGAATATCTCCTTAAGGAAATAAGATTTTTGAATGCTTTCTTCACCATTCCTTTTCTTTTGAAGTCCTCTTTCATATAAAATGGACTTGCTTGATCCCTGAACTAATCCTTGAATAACTTGAGATAGGAATAAGATTTTGACTTGCTGTTTGTGGTTGATGGGTTAGATTTTTACCCTCTATCGTAGAAAGTTTGTATCAGATTGGTCTCCTTTAAGCATTCTGCATAGTACATTATGAACTGTCAAAAATGTTGGCAATAACATTTTAACACAAAAACTATTCAATTGTTACCCTGTTCACATGGTCATATACTGTAGGATGAAAAGACAATTGTGCCACTTAGTGGTGTTAATGAGTCGGAATTCATGAAATACATGTATTACAAGGTATCCAGTCTCAAGAAAATTGTTTGATCTGTCTACAATAAATCTGTTTTATACTTATTGACGTCATGTCTGATGCGGAATTGATTGGCTTGTCGGTGATTGGGTCAATATTTTGACCAATCAGAAGTGTTGCATGGTATTGTATTTTCATCGCCACATTCACACAAAATATCTCTCCTTTAACAGTAATGATACTATCAAGATAGATCACACATTTTGGAACTAAAGATAAAACAGCTTCTATTGTCAAAATGGATTTCTATTGTCAAAATGGACTGGGATAAAGCCTTCACAATACCACTTTACTCCCTTTTTTGGTACTTAAAAATACTCTGTACCAGAATAGCTAACAAAATGTTTGTTTGCTTTTCTGGTACAGACTTTATTAAGTATCAAAGAAGGAGTGTAATGGTAATGTGAAGGCTTTATTCCAGTCTATTTTGACAATAGAAATCCATTTTGACAATAGAAGCTGTTATGAGCAAAGATTCTCCCAAAATGAGAAATATCTGTCTTAGAATTACCTGTAACTGGAAATTTGTTAGTAGTAATTATAATGAACCCTGATTCAAACATGCGTCTAGGTATAATACGGATGATATCACAGTTATTTTGAATTGTTGAGCTAAAACATGTAGCTGTCATATTATTTGAATTGTTATGCTTTATTTTGTGGTTATTATGTTTCTCCATATGCGCGTTCTTGATGTAGTGGCGCTTTTTACAGCTTGCATAAAATCTTTTATTTATAAACATATAGAGAGGCAACATTAGCTGATAAAACATGAATATGTATACCAAAAATTCTAAGTTTAATCAGTTAAGTTAAAAATTCACCATATTACAGCTTCAATGTTCAAGTGTAAATATGCAACTTTGTGATGTACATGTACTGCATGAAGGAACATATCTTTCTATTTTCCCAAAGGTAAATCTATTATTTCTTACTTTTGTGCCCCAATTATTAAAGGAATAATCTTTGCAACTTTTATAGATATTGGAAGCTTTTTGGATCAGTTATTGAGCTGGTGTATAACTGTACATGTATGCACCTTTGAGCTCATGATTTACCCATCTGCATATGTGTACCTTACTCCCTGAATAAAATTAAAAAAATAACAGAAACATAAAAAATCTTTGAAATGCAATAACTTACTAACAGAATAAGATATACACATATATATATATATATATATATATATCTTTCACCAATTTGTTCCTGTAATATATTGACTTCTATCATATGTGAAAGCTCATGGGAATATTCCCATAAGCATATCAGCTGCATTGCAAAGCTGATTTGAAGCAGTGAAGTTGAAAGTTATATAAAACAAATTACAGTACTGTATAAGGTACAGTATAAATGCAATAAACTGCAGTTTCACTGATCCTCCCAACTGCCATATACTTGAACCAAGGAACTATTAATGCACTTGTCAGTTGTATGACACGCCCCTCCACTCCCCGGCAATGTCAGTCAAAGGTGAGTCATTGACAAATGAAGCTGACGCCATGTGCGTCATTGTACCAAAATATCAGTCACCAAAGTGACTCTGGGGTGAGTCAATTTACTAGACCCAATAACTTTGTACAGAGGTGAGTGATTTGGAGTAAGACATTTTAAAAGAAATGTTGTGTTTTTACCACCTACTTAGTGCAATGACTCACCTTGTCTAAGGAAGGGGGAGGAGGGGGGGGGGGTAGGGGTGAGTCTTACAATTGACAAGTGCATAATTGTCAAGACCAATAATACTGCAGAGTATATTCAAAATAAGAATTCCCACTGTAAGGTAAAAGTGCAGTTAATTCACCCACCTCTCATGCCTCAGGTTGACCTTGACATATTACCTTTCTGTGTTCAGTGTGTTGTAAAGAGTATTAGCCATTATTCTTTATTTCCTGCAATTATCTCTTGACTGAACACAAATAAGTTATTGGTATAAACCTGTTAAAGGAACATTCCCATGTTTTTGTCATGACCTTTTATAAGAAAGAGAACATTTTAGAAACAATTTAGTACAAAAATCATGTTGATATGTTATTCCTACCAGGAGATATGCAAATTTAAAGGTTCACAAAATGTCAATAAATGAATAGAAAAGGTTCATTATGACATCACAGCAACAAATTCTCCCACAAAGTTTATGTATTCATTAAAATCTTATCATCTTTTTTATTAGTAAAACCTGTTTGAAAAATAAATTGATGAAAGTTAGGTATTTATATACATTACCAGCTATACATGTACCGTACTTCAATAACTTTTGGACAATTGTTTCTAATCATACAGAAACAACCAATTAATATTTAAATAAATACATAAACATTTAGAATGGAATTGCCTCTATGACATCAAACACGAATTCATCATACTGTACAAAAACTTTAAAATACAATTGGGAAATCTTTAAAAATCCATATCTCCTGAATGGAATATGATATCAACCTGATTTTTGTACCAAATTGATTCTAAAAGTATGATCTTTCAAATAAAATTTTACAAAAAACATGGAAATATTCCTTTAAAATATGCAGAAAATGATGTCATCAACCCAGCTGTTGGAATGCTGCGCTTCTTTATTATAATCTATTTCAAGTTTTCCAGCTAATAAAACTTGTTTTCCTATTGTAAGGGTCAAGTGAAATTTTGTATACACATAAAATTATCAAACCATGATGTTAAAACATTGTGTCACATAAACATGATATGAAATTTAAAGAGAAATACATTATATTACTTGTGTCCCTTTTGGGGAAGTAGTATCATCATGCACAAGATACAGAATTGAACAAAATGGCAGCCTCCACCCATGTGTCAACTTCAAACATGAATAACTTGAGGTAGGAATAAGATTTTGTTGACTTGCTGTTTTTGATTTAATCCCTCTATCATATAAAGTAAGGAGTGTACCAGAATTTATGTAACCTTTAAAAATCTCAGAATAACATGTGTAAATGCAGGATGTGGCAAAAGAAGTAGTTAGTTTTAGCTGTATATATAATAACAAGGAAGGTACTACCTGCAGCTTTGAAAATGTTGTCATTGGTATGATCAGTATCGCATGAGCAGTGCATTCAGCACACAATAAATGTATATGGACACCAGTGTTCACATTAGTAAGAGGGATAAAGGGCTTTCCCTCTTTGATCAGGAATTCCCCCCATAAAGATATTACAAACTTGAAGGAAATTTCCTATTGCTTTAATTGCCACATGACATGTACATCTCAGCACAGATAAGTCGATCAAACCACTAGTATCTCCATGATCAAACCAATAGCTCCCCCTCAAATTTCATTTCCTAGTGTGAACAGTGATGGACACTGGCATGCAACATGGTTTTACAAATCTAATGTTTTATTTCCTTGATAAGGCAGAAAAATGTTAGAGAAGGAAGGACATGTCACATGTGTGAATGCATACGGCAAAACAACCAATGGGCTTTCACTTTATAATGTAGTATATAAACCAGGCAGTACTCACAAATTCTTGAGTGCTCTGCAATGGCAGTCTCAAAAGCACAATGGGCTATCACCTTCAACTTGTCTTGCATAATACTGTACGTAATAATAGTTTGGGCTGCCAATATTTAGAAGCTGGTAGCCCAAAGGGCACCACCTGATCTCCCAAACACATTTTGATCACTGTCAGACTGCCATGGATCCACTAACAATACATGCAGCCTTAAAAAGTTTATCATTGGGGTTATCAGAACCAGAGCAGTGAATTCAGCACATATTAAAGGTGTATTTTATCTATAGGTCTATGGGCAGGCGCAAAAATATTAATATTATTATCATTTCTTATAAAAGAAAAACACTCAAAAAACGTCAAATTTTGAAAATACAATTTTTTTTTTTTTTTTTTTCTTAAGGCATTTTTGTATGAATATAAAATTCGTGAGGAATTATTTTACTTTCAGGAAAAGATCAATATTGAGTGGGACTGGGACATATTGTAAGATTCCCCTGTGTTCGGAAGGAGAGGTTCCAAGTATTAAATGGCTGTGTAGCCAGTGTATTGTTATGTGCAGGTTTAGGACTCTTCTGTTGAGGAGTTAGACTAGCCTGTGTGCCCTATCACTGTCAGGAAAAGAAATTTTAATCTATTGGCACTGATTTGAGATAGCACACACCGTCCTCCCCCCACCCCCTTCCCCTCTCCTTCTCCTCCGATCAAGTTGAATTTGAAAGTTTTAACAATTTTTATATAAAATGAAATGTGGTTTGCAGAAGTGAACTTAAGTGTAGGTGTAATATATAGGTAAAAAGTTCCAACGTACAGTAGGACTATAGACCCTTCAATGTTGTTTTGGGGTATTAAGAAACAAGACATCAGTTCTAGACTTGTATCATGTATGCAAGCATATGCAAGCAAAATTTCCATGATATTGTCTAAGGTGATTTTTGCTGTGACTATATTTTTTATAAATGAGCCTTACTGTAAGAGGTGTGAACTTTTGTAATATCTGTAGTGCATAATTTCCATTGTTTAATGTTTTAAATAAGAGTGTGCAGAGGTTTGCATCATCACTGCCCTGGCCTGGCTACTTTATTTTAATTTGTGCCCATCAAGTCAATATTTCTGCCTTTTGCTGTTTACCAGCTTAGGAATTTGCAGTGTACATTAGAAATTGATAGACACAGCTTTCAATTGAAATTTCAACACTGATTTGCATATTTAATAAGTAGCCCTGAAATCAAGTTTGATGATTTTTATCAAAATTTGATGGGATGTTTATTTTTCACAAAATTTTCAATAGATTTTAAAGGAAAGGTATCATCCCATAAATAATTTCAAAGTGAATGTCACCTTGCTGGTAACTTCACTTCTGGTTTTCAATTTTCCTTATTGATTGGTCGGGCGGATATGAGATCGATAACATCGCAGATTCTTGCGATCAATAGGGAAAATTAAACAACGGAGGTGATGGTACCAGCACGGCGGTGTTAACTTCGGAATGTATTTTTATGGGATGATAACTTTCTTGAAAACAATCAAGATAACGTTGCTTTTAGGCATCCTTTTACCATGTGTTTTATCTTTGTAATTTGCAAGCATAATGTACACCCCCTCCACACAATACCAATGTCATAAAAACAAATCTCATAGTATGATAAGTACTGGCGGGACCCCAGGGAGTTGCAGTTAAATTATTGTAAAATTTATTTACCTTTTCCTACTGGCTGGGACCCCAGGGAGTTGCAGTTAGGTCACAGTAATTTTATTTACCTTTTTTGCCTTAATGAGATGCTGTATATATGATGGCCTCCTCATCAGTGTCAATTTCAATTTGTAAATGAAACATTGACCCTGAAAAATTTATTTGAGGGTTTCTTTTAGCCACCTGAGGTTCGTGCCTATATTAAACATGAGGAGGTTATTTAGTACTAAAAGACTGATGAAGTTTGGCAGGTGTCATTGAATTTTGTAAAGGTCAATGGACAGGCAGAGTCAGTGTATGAGTTTAATTGTTTTGAGTCATGTATACAATGAAGCTAGAGCAGGGAGCTGTACATTGATGAGAGGAAGGAGTGTTTATTTGTCTTTTGATTGCCAAGCTTGAGCATTACAGAAAATATGCACATTGTGATACCACTACTATGATTATCTTCTGGTTTCTTATTGAATTTCATTGTTTTGTTTGATTGTCTACAATCCATTTTGGAGTCCCCCTTCCTTCCCCTCTATTGGGAAGTTTAAGGAAAAAGTAAAATAAATTGAGGAAAATGTCTGACACTGAGAGAAACATTCGCACGTATTTTACCAGTTTTGACCTCTGAATTTACTCAATCGACATTGAAATTGACACATGTTGATATTAAGACTTATGACACACTCTGCGCACCTTAAAAATGACACTTCAAGACTATTCACTTCAAGCTTCAGTACTCTTGCAATTAGTTAAGTTAGTTTGGTTTATAGTACCAGGGACTGGGAGCTATTACTTGGTAGGTAACTCTGTATATAAACCATGGAGCTATTAAACTTATTTTATTTTCATACTGGCTGAAAGATTTTTTTTTAAAGTTTTTTCTCTATGATGTCATTAATTAATGTCATTCTTTTGAACCTGTACTGTATGGGACAAGTGAAAGAATAGTACTGTATATGCACAGGGCTGCCAAGAGCCACTACAGGCACAGTGGTATCTTGAACACAACCCCTTTAATAAGCCAAAGTTCAATGCACAGGCTGGAAAAGCTTTCTTTTTAAAATGGATATCTTTTCTTAATTTTTACAGGCCCCATGCAACCTAGAACCTCTGCAACTTAGAATCTCTGCAACCTAGAACCTCTGTAACCTAGAACTTCTGCAACCTAGAACCACTGCAAGCTAGAACCTCTGCAACCTAGAACCTCTGCAACCTAGAACCTCTGTAACCTAGAACCTCTGCAACCTAGAACCTCTGCAACCTAGAACCTCTGCAACCTAGACCTTTGCAACCTAGAACCTTTGCAACCTAGGACCCCTGGCCCAGGTTAACAAACCCTTAATGCCTCTTTTCGGCAATACTGTATCATGATATAAAAGATTCAAATTCTGACTTTGGGCCACTCACCTACAGTAAATGAAATTTGCAGAATGTACTGTAGTTTTTTTTTTGAATTATACATTTGTTTTTGATATATGAAATATCCTCATGTTCCCTTCTCCATGATATAAACAAATATGGCAATCAAATTATCCTGATAATGTGTATCATTATTTCAAGTGCATATACAAGAAAATTTGTGTGAAGTTTTTAAGCGAAATGTGCAATCACTAACTAGTGAAAATCCCCCTTCAAATAAATTATACTTATGGGCTTAGTGCATGCTTCTTTAAAAGTTTGTGCACAGCAAAATAAAGTAATACTAGTTGTGTAAAATATCATACTGTACTTGTAAAAACAATACTTTCTAGGTCAGTTACTCACTACATTATTAAGAATACTATAAAACATTAGAAATGCACATGTGCAAAGTTCAGTACCTTGAACTATCAGTAAACATTACCGTGTCGATCCACCATTTACATAAGAGTGTATGTTGTACTCATGTTGACACGAACCTGATTGGACCACGTTTTACTTTGTTCCGTACTTCTATTGTATCGATCAGCTGTTTCATTCACAAAATATCATAGACTGAAGCGAGCTTTGATTTGTCTCAAAACTTTGGCCTAGTGCCAAGTAGGCGCTCGGAATACTAGAAAATTTACATACTCTATTTCGGAATGGAAAAAAGGTATCGTTGCCATGTTGAAGAACACCTTTAATGTGTAACATTTGAAAAATAACCGACTATTGAACCTTTCATGATGGAGAAGTAAAAATGAGTAAGACTTGTTGCCATTGTTATTTATATCAGACGGAAAGGTTTTACATATATGCCTTCATCTGAATTTTTTTGCCAATACGTCATTTTGAGTTTGCTTTAAATGTGGATGATAATAGGTATTAACACTATTTTTGTCATGTGGTTGTTGCTACTGTAATTACCAGGGCAGGAAATACAGTAATTCTGCAAATATTTATTTTTGTTAAATTAGCAGGTGCACATGGCTCAAATGATTATGTTGTGAGTTTTATGTCGGTCTGAGAGCTGTAATTTGATTAATACGATTTTGGGAGAACTGTCTTTTGTAGACCAGCAGGCTATTGTGCTTAATAAAATGGTTTTTGTATAAAGATTTTTTTATTTTCAATTTTAATGAATAAGATTGAGAATGAAATTTAAAGAGTTACAGCAAGTTTTTGAGCTGTTTGCTTTCACACATAGTGAAAAACACTGACTTTGGTCAGATATTTTGTGGCTCAGACACTACATAGTGTTTTCAGAAGTTACATGGTGTTTTGCTTTTTTCAGTAGGTACTGTAACTAAAAAGCTAATGCTCCTTTTAAGATATTGATAAAGAAGATATACTGTTACAAACCAAAACCACTTGTTTCGATTTCATGTGACTGCATGGTGCAATACTGCCTACTTTTGAAATATATCATGCATAAGATTGCAACAATTTAAAGTAATATAATTTTACATTTTAAATCATATATATTAAAATGATATCAATATCTTTATGTATGGGCTAGTACTGTACGTACTTTACTTTCAATGCATTCATGTATATATATATTTGAATATTAAAAATAAAAGTGGATTCATTGGTTGTGTTGTAATTTCCAATGGGTTATGGGGCCCATCATCAAAACTCTTTTATTAACTTGGAAAAGAGTAGCCATTTGAAACACATATCTGGGATATTTGATTCGCAAGGCTTATCCATATGTTGGTGCCTCACCATGGGGACACGGGAATGCACTTGTCCCTCCCCCCTCCCACCCCCTTACACTCTCAAAGATCTGCTAACCATTGTTTTTTGGTGTTGAATTATATGTATAATTAAAAGGTTGTTCATATTCCCCATCCCCCACCCATTCATGTTTTATCCCTACCCATTCATGTTTTATACCTCCAACTAAAATCTCTTACAGCCGCTTATGTGGTTTGTTCCAAATATGATTTACCAAAGACCATTTAAAGAATAAAAAACCTCCCTGAAAGGATTTCATCTTTCTAGATGTCCCTTATCTTGGTTTGGGAGGTGAAATTGATAAATTATAGTAATAGTTACAGTAATAGTCACAGCAAAAGTTTGTAATGGAAAAATATTCCAGTTCCGGTAAACTTTCCCATTTAGAAGAGTACACAATCCAACACATTCGATACTGTACTGTGGGCCACTCTTGTTAAAGAGATTATCCCTTACAGAAATATTAGCTTGCTAGCTTGCAGCATGCTTGTGACAAACTAACATTTAGCTTGCACATGCTGCAAGCTTGCAGCAAGTGTGCACAAGCTTGCACTAGTATTTGGAACACTTGCACACTGCTAGCACAAAACTGCACAAGCTGCACAAGCACAATATGTTATGCTACACAAGCTAATGTTGCAGCAAGCTTGCAAGCTTGCAAATACTAGCTTGCAGCAAGCTTTGCTTGCTTCAAGCTTGCAGCATGTTTGCACAAGCTTGCAGCACACTTGCACAAGCTTGCAGCACTTGCGCAAGCAAAAAATGTTAGCTTGTCGCAAGCGTGCTGCAAGCTATAATTTCTGTAAGGTTATACACAAGAGGCGCTAGTTTATTTATAATTCTTTGTTCAATTGCAGCTAGTAATCATATCAAATTTGCTAGATGTGAAATGTAGTTTACTGTAACTAACACTTATTAACTGAGAAAAATATGGAATAATTCTGCAACCATATTTAAAATATATACTGTAAGAATTGTTGTGATGTTTTTTTATCCTAGGAGTAGAGATATTATATTCAGCAGAAAGAGTGATTGTGAACGGACTAGCTTAGGCCTAAAAATGAATTGTTTGTTTTCCCTCCTCCGCCGCCCCTAACTTGCAAAAAAAATAGGGCGGCAAACATCCCTACTGTTGCAAAGTGAAACCCACTGCCCACAAGAGATTGTGATAGAACATAAAGTTGTCCTGCCTGTTTGCAATGAGTATGTCAGACGATGGAAAGAAAATCACAAATCGCACAAGAGCATGAGTGAGATACAAAAACTAAGCAAAATGAAAAGAACCAACAATCTGAAATTGAAGTGTTCAAGTGTTTTAATTTAGTTTTATAAGTGTTCTTGATACTAAACGCTGAGTGAGCCAGTGTTCTTAATTCTAAACGCCGAGTGAGCCAGTGTTCTTGATACTAAACGCTGAGTGAGCCAGTGTTCTTGATACTAAACACCGAGTGAGCCAGTCTTGATCGCAAGCGTCATGAGGAAAGATTCCATTTAGTGATGTTTGGGACCAAAAATAAGTAAAAAATCCACCCGATCCTCCTGTACAATTTTCCACAAGAGAGAGCAAAGAAACAAGTTTTTTTAAGCCTTACGACAAACACACCTTGCGTGAGGTTTGCAAATCAGAAGTGAGAATAATTTTAATGTACATGTACAGTATGCAAAAGTTGTAATGCATAAAAGAGAAGGCAGCTGAAATTTGTCTGCTAAATGTTGATGGAGCTAGGGTACCAACTGCTACCACAGTCAGTGAGAGGATGCACGTTGGTGAAGGATTAAACAACAATAAGATAACAGAAATTCATTGGTGTTCTCTCTCTGATGTTTAAATTTAATTTCACATTGCCTTAAAATTCACAATTCCTGGTTAATTTTTAACAAATTTTCATGAAACCTTTTGCTATTTTCACAGTTTGTGGCTTTTTTGTTTCCAATTAAGTTGTTGCTACATTTTACACACATGTCAATAGATCTTGAATGATCTAATACTCTTATTATGTATTACGACGACGCCAGACTAAATCATTTGTTCTACTGTGTGGTTACGACAATCAGATACTCAGGGACCTTATACACATACAAAACACACAACTACATTCATCTCTTGTTTGGCAAGTTGAGTCGCCTTGTAAACTTCTCTACAATTGGACATATCCGTCATCCTCCGTCACATTCCCAGATCAGCTGTTTCATTCAGGAAAACCGGAATGGGGGAAAAAACAAAAACAAACTTCTGACCCAATTTTGGCAATAGTGTGTTGGCATAGTGCCAAGAAAAGTGCAAGGCTTTTGTCAATGTATATGTGCCCAGTAACAATGGCAAAGAAGTGTATTCTCGGCTCCGGTCTAAAGTGTTTTTTGGATTATTTCTTTCAGTTAGCTTTCTTCAATATTGTTGTTGAAATATTCAAGAATAAAATAATAATTGTTGAAATATTCAAGATTAATTGATTAATTATTGAAATCTTATAAGTGTATCAAATAATTTATTTGTTAGTTTTTATGGTACTAGCTAAAATTTCACTGCATACAACTGCTGTAATTTGACACTAATATTGCACCAGTCCATTTTAGCCAATGAATGAGAGAGGTGTAATTTTTTATTGTTTAATAAACTTATGTGAATCTTTATTATTTATTGTTAAAAATTTGCTTTGATTTCTTAAATGGGGGAATGTGTGTTGACAGTTCCTGGCCCCACTTTATTTAGTCTCTGCATTTAACATGCACTAATTGAAAATCGAGGACATTGTTTAATTTATAGTACAGTATTTTATAGTTATTATCTTACTGCTCCTTTCTCCTGGGTATGGAGATTGAGGTTTCTCTAAGCAAATTCTTCCATCTTTTTCTGTCTCTTGCTACTACTGCAGCTTCTCCCCAGCTGTTCCATCCATAATCCATTTATCTCTTTCTCTGCTACTCTTCTCCATGTACGGTAGACTAAGGTCTTCTTTCTTCTACCCTCTGGTGTCCAGGTGAGGGGTATTCTGGCATAGTTTTCTTTGTCCTTAATACATGGCCAAACCATCTCCATCTACTCTTAAATATCTCCTTGCTTATCTCCACTGTGCCTGTTCTTTCATATACAGCAGTTCTTCATTGGTGACTTTCACTGGCCATCTAATTTTTAAAATAATTCCTAAGGCATCTCCTGTGGATCACATCTGGTTTCTTCTCGTCAGCTTCCAGGTTTCACATCCATCGAGTAGTACTGAGATTACATTTGATTGAATTATGTAATTTCAGTTTAGTTTTGATCCGGTAAATGTTTGATTTTCAAATCTTGTCTGAACATTGCCTGTGCCAGCCCAACTTTAATTGTTCCATCAGTTTTAATTATTATTGTCTTTTTTTCATTAATCTTCAAACCAACAGTTCGACCTGTTTCATGTAGTTTGCTTGTTATGTCTTGGAGTTGTTCTTTGTACTAGAAATAAGTGCTATGTCATCAGCATAGTCAAGATCATCTATGGCTGTATATAAGTTCCATAGGATCCCATTCCTTCTGTCTTGTGCACTGGTTCTCATCACCCAGTCAATAGTAAGTATAAAGAGGAAACCAGACAAAACACATCCTTGTTTAACTCCAGTTTTCACAGAAAACCAGTCTTCCATTGCAGAAAACCAGTCTTCCATGGCTCAACACTGCACATTTGCTGCCATTACACCAGTTCTGTATACTGTTTGTGTGTTTCATGGGTATCACATAATGAGCCATTATCTTCCACATCATGCTTCTGTCTAGACTGTCGAACGTCTTCTGAAAGTCATCTTAGTTATTATAGAGATATTTAATATAAATAAACTATATAATGTAAATTATACAAACAAATAAAACAGGTAAAATATATAATATAGATAGTGTAACATATGAAAAATAATGAAAAATAATACAGGTAAAATATATGACATAACTAGTATAAAATATGACATAAATATCCTGTGCTTTTTTACACACATAATATTTCATGTGTCTTGTGAATCTCTGATCAGCCATATTTGTAATTATGTAAGTTATAAGCTTTTTGCAATTCAACTCCACAATAATCAATACGGTGGATCTTCATTATACTATATTGGGCGATTACATGAGCCCGGGGGGTAGGTTATGATTGACAGGTGTCTTTACCTGGGATGAAATTCCAGCCCGGGTGAATAGGAAACTGCGTTATAAAACAAATTCCGATTACATTGGACCCAGGCTGAAAAGTACCGGTACTTCCCAGCCCGGGGGTACTTTTCAGCCTGGAGGTACTTTCCAGCCCTGGGGTACTTTCCAGCCGGGGGTACTTTCCAGCCCAGGGGTACTTTTCAGCCCAGGGGTACTTTTCAGCCTGGGGGTACTTTCAAACCCGAGGTAGTTTCCAGCCCGGGCCTGGGCCCGGGTTGGAAAGTACGTCAGGGCTGGAAAGTGGGCCCGGGCTGGAAAGTAAGTCAGGGCTGGAAAGTACCCCCGGGCTGGAAAGTACCCCTGGGCTGGACGTAAAAATTCCAGCTCGGGTGAATAGAAAACTGCGTTATAAAACAAATTCCGATTATATTGGACCCGGGCTGGAAAGTACCCCCAGGCTGGACATAAAAATTCCAGTCCAGGTAAAAAAATGATCGACAGCTCACCCAGCTCGGCTAGGCCCAGGTTCATGTAATCATAACAACTAAATGAGGCAGGGCTGAGATTAAATTCTTAACACAAAATAATTAATTTGAAAGCAATAATAGTTAATTTTCATGTATTTTGAAGATGATATATCACAAAATGACATTCTGTATTTATATTAGGGTTCTAAGCTAGACAAGTTTGAGTGCCGGACTCCAGTGACAATCCAGGGTGACCTCCTAGACCCCCTCCCATTCAGAACTGTTAAAATTTAGTCCACTTCTATTGACAAATTGTCAACGAAAAAGTTTTTTTTAATAAAAAAATATTTTTTTTTATCGGAATGCTAGAAGGATTTACAAAATATTTTTATGTACAATGAGACTAGAAAATACAATGGATATTCAACTGTCAAAGGGGACGTTTCGCAAACTTTTGCCATGTTTTCTGAAAATTACTATCTGATATCTCTCAGATGATGGTATGTAGGGATTGACTAAGCTTGCACGGTTTTGCCCTGATGTGGAACTGGTCTGTTTCCAAAACGAAAACCAGTTTTAAAGAGAAAACCGGTTTTTCACCCGTATTGTAAATAAGCCCTGAATATAAAGTGCATTACAGTCACTATATGCACTGTTATATGATAGCATGCAGCTAACGATGTTTGTTTCACAGTGTTTTCTGTAAATAATGTTGAAAATAATAATGGAGGCATTGATAGATAAAATGTATTAATAAACTTTAATGTTGTTTGCGTATAAAGTGATTTTATTATCCCATCTTGCAATGTAATGCTAGCCATCGTATACTTGTTCATGCAGTACAATTGTTGCTGATTTGCATATAGCCTAACGTTACAGCGGGAAAATCTTACACTTGAGATCCGTGCACCAACTTGATACTCAACATCTTTGTGAAACATTAAATTCAACCAAAAAAATAATAATAAAATTATTAATCATGCATACCTCTCTGTTATTTTTCAAGTTCAGTAATCATTCTTAATGCTATGCTTCTACTTTAAATTGGCCCTGTTTGTGCATCGCAGTAGCAGTTTCAATTATACTTAAGCCACCAAATTTGGTCCCGCCTTATAGCCTAACATATGGTATTTGCCAGAATGGGAGTGTACAGAAAAGAAAATGCCAGCTAATAAACATTAGTCTTCCACTCCCCACCAAGTTCGTATTTTCTTTATCAAAATAAAAAAAAAAAAGTGTATTCCCTGCAATCTCTATACGAATAATACGATGCATAATTTGATCACATGATTGAAAATTAAACTGAATTACATTGTATTCCGTACTTAAACAGGACCTTGTTTTAGCAAGTAGCCATGAAAACATTTTCACGTGATACGATTTCGCAATGGATTGTTCTGGCAATCACATACAATAAATCCGCGCTGTTTACAGAACAACCGGTTAAGGCACATCAAGTACGAGGCATAGCCACTTCAATTGCACTTTTTGGTGGGGTTAGAGGTATTATGGAGGTCAGGGATGGGCTGGTTACTATGTTTTTAAGGTCGGTTAGAAGTGCATTAGAATCAGGTCATGGACCAGATTGCATATTTAGAGCATGGAAGGGAAGTATAACTCTCGTAAATATCCCTGCTACGCTTAGCAGGGTAAATATGCATAAATATCACGTTTTTACAAATCTTTCGAAAGATACTTTAAAATACATTCTTATACAAAGCATGAACTTTCTTTTGATTGAAATAAAACCGATTTGTACACTCTTTGTTTGTTTTTTTTAATTCCAGTTTTTTTTTTTTTTAAATTTGATAAACATGAATCAGACCAAACCGCGGTTTCGGTTTCAGTTACAAAACTGGTAGACCTTGTAATCTTAGGATTGACCTGAGGTTTTGGCTTTTTTTTTAATGTTGAAGTCAAAAAGGTGTTATACACCCTCCCCAAATAGCTCAAATTTGAATGTGGGCCCATTGTAAAATAGTTCCCTACTTCATAGTATTTATACAATGCAACTTATTGATAGGAACACTTTCATACTAGACATAGTGGTCATGTTTGTTTTCAAAAATGGTGTTTAAATTACGCATTTCTATGGTTTTTGTCACGTGAACACTCCCAGCTCGGCTTCCTAAGGGCCCCTAGCGGGGTCTGTGAAGCCCCGATGGGGGTCCAGGGCTGAAGCCTTCAGAAGCTCTTGAGAAATTATGCATTTTAGAGATATGAAATGCATTAAAATTGAAGCAAAATCATGTGGTGTGTTTTAAAGGGGTGAAGTTCCAGAAAGCTATGGGACATGAATGGAATTAGGCACTGGCATAAGCCTGGATTTGGATATTGAAGAAATAAACATTTATTGCCAAAAATAAACATTTATTGCCAAAAATAAACATTTATTGCCAAAAATAATATAATTTGTATTGCACATTATACATGCTTTTGAATTCTATTTTTATTTTTTGTTCAACAACACACATGGCAATTAACTTTGTAGTAAAACTTGCTCCCCTTTGCTCACCTGGGCAAAACATATATTTGGATTTGTATATATTAAATATATATTTTGATGTGTAATTTATTTATTTTTTGGTGTGGGATGGCCCCTGCCCTTTTCCCTGTACCTATGCCAATGCTGTACATGATTATAGTGTTAGTACAGCCATGGAGGTTTCACTTAATAAGCTTCATGCAGAACACATAATGAAATGGCAACTGTGTAAACTAGGAAATCTGGCATATCAACAATTGATTCCTAATATTGGAAGCCCGTGTGTCAGTCAATCTATGCACTATACAGTTATGGAGGGGGATGCAATTGAATAACATGATGTCATTGTGATGATACTATGGAATGAAAATTCCTTCCTTCATTCATTCAAGTTGAGTATGTTTTTCAGGATTGTAAAAAGTGATTTCATGTACAATGGGTAATGGGGTGGAGATCTGAAGTTATTTTTGTCCCAACAAAGCTATAAAAATGTATAAGCCACTTCTATTCAAAAACTATTTGTAAAGAGAGTGTGGCTAGGAGAAAATGTTGGTAAAAGTTTGGGACATATTGGCCACATTTCATGAAAGTTGAAGAAAATTTTCCAACAATGATGTAAGTTTCTGGAAAACCTGCCGAAAATTAAAGATAATTTTCTGAAAGAGATATTTCTCCAAAATTGAAGCATGTTTAACGAAAATGAAGGAATTTTAGCAAAAGTACAGAATATTCCAAATATGTCTTTGTGCCAACTTAATCATGCACACTTTGGAATAAGGATATATGTAAAGGAAATCTGACTCTCCAAAATCAATTTGTCAGACTTCATTATTGGGGGGAAGAGCAAAATGGTGCTTGGACCCCCGGTTCCTACCCCACTTTTTTTATGGAGAGCATCCGATATTGGTTATGGTTTAAGGTTTTGTTTTTATGACTTTGCCTTAATAATAGATAATGTTGCGCTATTATCAGAGACAATTCATTCTTGTACAGCAACAAGAAGCAGATTTACTGTAGCATATGGAAGTTACAAGACAAAAAATTGCATTTGCATGTTAATTTAGAGTTAAATTTTTACTTCAGAAGTATTTTGAGATTTGTTTTAAACTGTCTTTTATTGTAATATAAACCTTTTCTGCAGTACCGAGAAAGTGTAGATACCAACCAAATCCATCATCCTTTGCCTGCCCATCATGTGATTATCATGTGTTTTTGCCTGTTCTCGCCTAATATTGCTATTATTAGATTTTGCGATATTATTAGGATGAGTACGGTACTTATTAATGAGTCAGCACGAAAATGATTTGGAAATGCAAATAAAGATTAAAAGCCGTGAATTAATTCTTTTTGGTTATTAGTGAGACGGATATACTGCTTGACACCAAAGAATCATTTTTTTTTTTTTTTTTGTCATCACGTGTACTTTTTCTTAGAGGCTATATCATGTGAATACAGCATAATTTTGTATCGCAACATTTGTTGCAATAACATAACCTGACAAAGTAACAAAAACACCTTTGATAATCATATTCCGCTTTTTTTGTTTATTAGTAAGACGGATATTATGAGGCATCACCACACCTGAGAATGATTTTGTTGCATTAAATTAACCTTTAGAGCCATGATCACAAAGTATATGAACGCACAAAGTATATTAATGCAGCATAATTTTGTATGGTGACATTTAGCAACAACACAACTTCACAAAATAATCAAAAAGCCTTTGATAAACACTTCAGCTTTTTTTGTTTGTTAGTGAGACGGATATAGTGAAGCATCTCCACACCTGAGATATTTTTTTTTGTCATTTTTTTTTATCTTATGTACTGTACCTTTTCTTAGAGGCTTGACCACAAAGTATTTAGATGCAGCATAATTTTGTACTGTACATGGCGACAGTTGTTGCAATAACGCAACCTGACAAAGTATCAAACAGCCCATTAAAACTATTTTTCACTTTCTCTTCCTAAAATAAGTTTACTTAAGGATGTATGAGTGATAATCATATTCAAGTCTTTTCTATTTTTAATTCATTACTCATATTTAATTAATATGGTTACACAATTTTTACCTAAAAAATTGCGTAACATGAAGTCACAGACCACTCATTGAAAGAAAAACGGAAAGTAAAGTACTTCTTTGAAATAAATCCCCAAATGACTTTCCGCTCAGGATTTCCTATAAATACATTTACAAGGTTAACTTGTTATTTCTATGTTGTCATGAGCACTCATTTCCTTATTTAGCTAAATATAAATTCTTTCCTTTTCATGTCTTATTAATGTAATATATATGTGTGTGTGTGTATGTATGTATGTATGTGTGTATGTATGTATGTATGTATATATGTATATATATATATATATATATATATATATATATATATATATATATATATATTTCTACTTTAAAAACTTAAGCCAGACACATCCTATTCAATGACCCTGAGGAGTGCGTCAACGAGCCGCTATGCTTATGGCGATTGATTGATTGATATATATATATATATATATATATATATATATATATATATATATATATATATGTATATATATATATATATATAGATAGATAGATAGATAGATAGATAGATAGATAGATAGATAGATAGAGATATATATATATATATATATAGATAATATCTTTTAATAATCAAGGGATTAATTACCTGACGCCAAGTGGGAAAAAATGTTTTACTTTCTTTATAGGCCACTATAATTTGTTCAATTTTCAGTATAAGTGGTCATTTTTTTTTGTCCAAAATTTGGGTTAGTAGCATAGGGGAGCAGAATTAGCAAATATTTGGACCTTAAGTCAAACAATTTGAAACAGTTTGCTTTATTGTAGATTCTTGTTCTTTAGGTAGTTCTTGATGACATTCAGAATGGGACACAGTTTTCAACCCAGAAGTTACATAATTTCAAAATGGCTGCCATTTTTCAGGTTTGAGTCAATTACATGTATCTCAAAAACTATTTATTGTTCAGCACAATAAGTGTATTAGAGGTGAATAGAAACATGACCCAGTAAATCTAATAAACATATTTATAACCCCAAATGACCTCTCTGAACAGCTATGTTAAAGGTCAACTTGTCAAAAATATGTTGAATGACATTATTTGACCAAAATGTATTATTACATGACAAATCATGTTTTTAATAAAATTTAACTCATTATTTTGTTTGTTTGATAAATTCCTGTCAAAAAATGTTTTTTAAAGTATTGCTTTACTTATATCATAAGTAAATGTCACCCTCTATTGTCTACAAAGTTTGACCAACTTACTCCACGATATTTTGGTGATTTGCTGTATATCACAGATTGGTATACCGTCCCAATGTTGTCACCATAAAGACGCATGCTGGAGAAATTCTTAACAAGTACTATGTTTACAGTCAGTCAGATGGAGAAGAAGCAAAAAAGCACAAGATTGTGAAAGCAGCTACAGCCTTGATTATGTTAAAACTGGGAGATAGTGATACATACCCTGACATCAGTTCCTGGGTGGTAAAGAAAAACATGAGGACGATGTACCAGAATCTCTACTATTGCTCCTATCAGAAATATTCTGAGGGACAAATACGGACAACAACAAGCTCAGCTCCATATGATACTGCATCATGCAGCTTGCCAGGCCAAGGAGCATTATGTCATCATTACTATTTGGATTGATGATGGAGTTACATTAGGATTTTGGAGTGGGAAACATCAAAGTAATAGTTTTTCCGGCCTGCAAGGCGGTTTTTGTCGCGTAATAGCGGACAATGTGGATCATAACACAATCATGATTGATGGCTTAGGAATGTATTATGGCATGAGGTTTACGTATACACCAACTTCGGCAGTCAAGTCGGACCATACCATCCCCCCCAAGGCAAATCCAACTCTCAAGAATGCCGTTCAAGTTTACCGATACTACCGTTTCGGAAGCTGGGGAAATGTGGTGAGGATCTTATTTATGAGCACATCAATGGGATTGTTGCAGAAGATAAAAGTACACCTTGATCTCCTCTGGAAGATATCACATCCCCTCAGGGTTAGACACGTCTGATCAGGCTTCATGCAAGTAGCACCACATGGACAGCACCAAGGAAGGCATCTTTGCATTTCCTCCCAATTATGGATCTGAATCCTACCAAGATGAGTTACATTTAGTCAACCCTAGTGTTTGTGAATAATCAATGTATAAAGTACAACGTCCATCCTACTATAGTAATGTTCGACCAGTCCCTCTGGATGAAGGCCAAACTGAATATCAGTCAAGAAGAACTCACTGCTCATCCATAAACCTGGCATAGAGGTGCAAGGGCAAAGTCCTAGTAGGGGTCCAGGGGGGCGTAGCCCTCTTAGGGGTTTAGTGGGCGAAGCCCCTGGAAGCTCAGAAGATTCCTTGCTTTTGATAACTCAAATGACTTAAAATTTTATGGGGAATTTGCAGGAAGGCAGTTTTAACATTTTGTTAATGCTCAAAATATTTGTTATATTTTTCTTCCTGAAAAACCTGTTCTTATTGTTTTCATTTTACTTACCAACCTAAAAAGTGCCTGAATATTTGTATATCCCTGCCTGAAAAGTGACAATTTAGGGGGCAGTTGCCTCCCTTGACCATCCGCCCCCTACACCTATGCATACAAACATACCATTACATGAATTTTGAGTACTAATTCACTGTACAGTATGTATCCAAAAGGGTAATGTAATGAATGAATACTTTAGTGTGTGCTTGTATAATTATTGGCAATGGGAGGGTTTCTGATTTGATTAAATGCTTACAATTTTTCAAGTCTTGACATACTTTAAGGTCATTTGGGACTGAATAGTATGAAACAAACTAAAGAATGCATTCATTATGGGATTAGTTCAGTGGTCAAGCATGTCCATCTAATATGAAAGAGGACTTCAAAAGAAACAAAATGGTGAAGAAAGCACTCAAAAATCTTATTTCGTTAAGGAGATATTCAAGTTTAAACTTTGTATCGTTTATGTAGAAACGACTGAAATCAGACTGATGTCATAGCTTCAGATTCCTCAAAGTCTTTATGTATTTTAAAGAAAGTTTGTTTAATTCTTTCACTATTTAAATTATTTTTCTTGTAACTTTTTTCAGGTGGTATATTATAAATACCCTTCCTAGATTCAGTTTTACTACTTTTTTAACATATCTAATGGGTTTTAAGCCACAAAATTGCAGGACAAAATATGATAGAATACATAAAGACTTTGAGGAATCTGAGGCTATGACGTCAGAACTAGTTTGATTTCAGTCGTTTCTGCACAAATGATACCAAATAATACCAAACTTTAATATCTCCTTAATGGAATAAGATTTTTGAATGCTTTCTTCACCATTCTATTCCTTTTGAAGTCTCTTTCATATTAGATAAACACTGAAGTAATCCTTTAATAGATATACTATGATATGCCATTGTATTAATGTATTGTGGTAAAAAATGTCATTTGCTATATTTTTGACAACTTGACCTTTGACATAGCTGTTCAGAGAGGTCATCTAGGGTTATATATATGTTTAATAGATTCACTGGGTTATGTTTCTATTCACCTCTAATACACTTATTGTGCTGAACATGAAATAGTTTTAGAGATAATTAATCAACTTCAAACATGAAAAATGACGGCCATTTTAGAATTATGCAAATTAGGTAACTTTGGGTTGAAATGTGTGTCCTATTGTGGATATGTCATCAAGAAGTACCTAATAAACAAGAATCTATAATAAAGCGAACTTGTTATTTGTTTGACTGAAAAAGCTAATTCTGCTCGTCTCCATTATGTCCAATCCTCATACAAATTTTTAGTCTTTTCACCTGCAAGATTTCGACAGGTATAACTTTGAGACTCTGCTAGAAGCAATTAAGAAACCCACCACAGATATTTCAGTGATTTTATGCATCAGTTATTACATTCCCAAACATCTATATGTGCATGATGGAACTTACACCACACTTATGGCAGTTTTACTTTCATTCTTGCATGCTGTAAACATTAATCTTTCCATATTGAATTTTACATATCACAAAATTGCCAACATTGTGTGTATGTGGGAATCAAAGTGATCATTGCGAGCCCGTAGCCAGGACTTTTCAGAAGGGTAGGGGGAGCACAAGCACTTAACAAGGAGGCACTTGGACAGATTTTCTGTATACCCTTGTGTTACTGTTTCATTGAATTGTTCGCATGGGGGGGACATACCTTCATGGGGTGGGGGAAGGGGGGCATGGCACTCCGCGGGCCTGATTATTGCTGGGGAAGTGATGACTCAGGGATAGCTTCAGGTGGCCGTGGATGAGGGATGAAAGGTTACATGTGTATTTGCAACACTATTTTTTTCTGATGGAAAACAATGAAATGTTTGGTGCACGACATTTACGTAGTTATGAGTTACAGTATGTAGTCCTAAATAAAACAGAGGGAGCCATGCAGCTCATGCAGTCTATTTATACACATGTACATGTATCTACTGTATAATAAGTTTTATGTACATTGTCAGTAGATTCACATTTATACTACAGTGATGTAAATTTTACAGTGAATGATTTTGACAGCATAGACAATCCTACTTCATCCAGGAATCTCATATAGAAATCCCTGCTTCATCCAATTCTCAGTTTCTTCATTCATTCCTACCACATTTCCACCCTGCACAAAGGTGCCAAGCATTTGTGTAAATACTGTGCCTCAAAAAAAGTAAACACTGCAAAAATGCCTGTACTCACACATTTGTGTGCTCTGTACATTTGTGTATGTGCAGCTTCCAGTATATACCTCCATCATTTAGTTCTGTAGCCCAGACAATTAAGCCTTTGAAGTGTAATAGAATAAGGTGACCCCAGATGATTTATTGATTATTGATGAACTCTTCCCAGTACTTTGGAATTTTTTTAGTTGTATTTTATAATGGGTTTTGACTCAGGAAGAGCTGCTGTGATATTTTTATCTCCCTCTATCTGATTAAGAAAATTTGTGGTGGTGAGTTACTGTAGATGCATAGGGAAATTTGGAATTGTATTCTTGTGTGTTTGATGAACTGTTTTAGGCAACTGGAGATATTAAAATATGCTTTGAAAAAGTTATGATGTTGTACATTAGTCAAATATAGCAGAAGGTTTTATATCTATTGGCAGGTAGCAACAATTCAAGCTTAATTAACCTATCTGAATTAGATGATTGACAGCTTTTCAACCAATCACCGCATGAGTTTGCCTAGCAACAAACAAAATCTGTGTAACTAAGTGGGGCAAAAATCCTATGCGGTACTGGTAGTACAGTATAGCTAGCTAGCGGCGCGCGCTTATGAAGTCAATGCAATATACTGCACAAAACAAATTGCTGCACACACAGACTGACGCCAGCATGAACAAAAATTGCGCTTACGGGCCTGCTATACGCTTTATTAATCCGATTCTCATTTTGAATTATTCCTTTTGCTAAAAACTCTAAAGATCTGGAGAAGTGCCATAAATAGATACAAACTTACAGCAAGCCATATGAACATCCAAATGTCAATGCATTTGGTTATGCATGATTGCGGATCTGAGGTTTGTTTTCCCCACCTAGTTACCACATTGCTATGGTGGGTGTGTCTTATTTTCGAACCCAGAGATGTTAATTGGATGAAAATATGCTATAAATCGGGACAATAGCAGAATGTTTAATACAAATAATTTAGAAATGGACATTTTGCAGCATTTTAGAGTCTTGATTTTATTTACATTTTGTAACATCACAAAGAGAACCTACACATTTACTCAAAGAGGAAAGGTATCGTCCCATAGATACATTCAGTAGTGGACGCCACCGTGCTGGTAACGTCACTTCCGGTTGTCAATTTCCCTTATTGGTCGCAAAAAATCTGTGATGTAAAATGTAGGCCCCTATGTTCGGTCCGGCAGATGTGTGAAACATCACATATTTCTCGCGATCAATCGGCAAAATTGACAACCGGAAGTGACGTTATCAGCACAGTGGCATCCACTTCTGAACATGTCTATGGGACAATACCTTAAGTTTCCTTGAACTTACTGTTTTGAGTCTCCATCATACCAATCTAGATGCCAATTTTCAGTGACTGAAATTTAGGACAGAAATTGTTAAAAATGTTCAGGTTTAGATATGCAGATTTGTGATGTCTTCATGGGCAGACCTTGCTATATCAAATATAAGTTCCATTGTTGTCATTTGCTGCCACAATTATTGGAGGAAAAGTATGCTGCCTAATTCTGAAAAAGGACTATATCTTACAGACCCCTAGCTTGATTTAAAAAGGGGCAGGGTGCACGATTTGTCGAGGGGCACATTAATGTGTGCACAAAGTGCTGCACCTTTTCAGTGTGGGTGCCAGGGGCCCCCTTAAGACTTTAGCCCCTGATGAAGCTCTGGAATTTTGGCTATAATCTTACCTCAGAATGAAGCTATTCTGACTGATAAGGATCATTCATGAGCCAAACAACATTTTCTTTTTATGCTATCATTCTGTGTTCTGTATCCATGTATAGGTATTTCATTTATGAGGTTAATCAAGATTATTAAGTTTTTAAGAATTTAAAGAAAGGAAAGAAAACAATTATGATGAGGGGCGGGCAGACAAAAAGGGGTGGGGTGGACCAAAAGAGGGGTGGGACAGGCCAAAGAAGGGATCCCTCTAGGTCACTCACTGTCTTAGTCATATACACCAATGAATGTCTAATAGGAAACGGCATCCCATCATTTCCTATCAGGGGTAACTTTAAGATCTTGAGCTGTCTGTCCTGTGGGGGAGGGGAGGGAGTGGGAGGAGACGGCAAGGAAGGAGGTGGCAAGGTGGGATTTCTTTGTTGTGATTTCATTACTTAGAAAAGAATAGGAAAGTTTTTAATTCTGCCAATTCCCTCTGACTCTATTGAATGTGTGTGTGTGTGTATGGGGGTGGGGGGGGGACAGAAAATGCCCCAATTCCCCTCCCCACTGGGTTTTCCCACCAATGTTTTGGTGATGTTGTACTTTGTACAATATAACATAATATGTTGATTTCTGTGCTGTTAGTATTAAAATCATTGATGTGCCTATAATTATATTTATACCTTATTTTTTTTTTTTGACTTACAGGCATTGGCAGAGGCTTCACTCGGTGCTCCCTTCCCACCTGGACTGGTACCACACATCAGCAAACTTCCTCCTACAATTCCTCTTCCAGATGGATCATGGGCAGTGGGTCATCAGCCACACCTCAATGGGTACATCCACCCGGGGAACAGCCTTTCACCTAAGATTAAAACTGAAGTCATTTCGCAGCCCTCACAACATTATCAATCTTCTGGAAAGTCCCATTCTAATCTTGGAAGAGAAAACGATGTTTTCCAACGTTTTAATAATCCCATGATAGGTTATTTGAGGCGGGATTTATATCAGGAAAAACTGCCAGTCACTAAAACGCTGCACAAAAACAACTCAGGAAACGATTTGCATGGGAGAGTACGCTCTCATGATAGGATACAACTCCCTCATGATAGAGTATCACCCCATGATAGAGTATCACCCCATGATAGAGCATCACCCCATGATAGAGTATCACCCCATGATAGAGTATCACCCCATGATAGAGTATTACCCCATGATAGCATATCACCCCATGATAGAGTATCACCCCATGATAGAGTATCACCCCATGATAGAGTACCCGCTCATGATCGAGTACCTGCTCATGAAAGAGTGCCCACGCATGATCGAGTACCCGCTCATGAAAGAGTACCCACTCATGATCGAGTACCCGCTCATGATCGAGTACCCGCTCATGATCGAGTACCCGCTCATGATCGAGTACCCGCTCATGATCGAGTACCCGCTCATGAGCGAGTACCCGCTCATGAGCGAGTACCCGCTCATGATCGAGTACCACCTCATGATCGAGTACCCGCTCATGATCGAGTACCCGCTCATGATCGAGTACCCGCTCATGATCGAGTACCTGCTCATGATCGAGTACCCATTCATGATCGAGTACCTGCTCATGATAGAGTACTGGCTCATGATAGAGTACCCGCTCATGATAGAGTACTGGCTCATGATAGAGTACTGGCTCATGATAGAGTACTATCTCATGAAAGAGTACTTTCTCTTTCTCATGTTAGAGTACCACCTCATGATGGAGCACCACTTCATGAGAGGATACCAACTCCAGTACTGTCTCATGATAGAGTTCTACATCATGATAGGGTACCAACTCATGATAGATCAATATCTCATGATAACGTACTGTCACATGATAGAGTATCATCACATGGTAGAGTACCAACTCTTCCAACAAAACCACATCAGTATTCACCTCCAATCCATAATTTAGAACTAACCCAAAGTAATCACATTTTGCCACCATTGCTACAAAACAGTGCCAGAAATAACTCTTCCAATGGTATTAACGAAAAGAATACTTTGTCTCCAGTTGATTTGGCAGCAGAGTCATTGCTTAAATTAAGTGGTTCGTTTTCCCATAAAGGTTTGTCTTTCCGTCAAGTAATAGTAATGCAGATATTCACAGGGATCCCAGTAAATACTACAGCATGGGCATGCAAGATTCAAAGGCCAATCACAGCCTAGAGAACCCTGCATTTAATAAAACTCTATCTCAAATCGGCAAAGTAAATACTTCTGAAGGATATGCCACATTACCTGTTGCCAAAAAGGGAATTTGTGCTCAGAACTCAAAAGGTTTAAGCTGCGGTGATAAAATTACAACCCCAAGTCCTAAAGTTCATGTCTTACCAACATACATATCAAAAACAGAATCTTCAAAACTTTCTCCAGACCCTGAAACCCTCTACTCTTTATCACAAGGTTCATCTATAGATGAGGGGCCCGATTATCATTTAGGGAGCCCGTCCAGGGAACATAATGGTGCCCTTAGCCGATTGGCAGAAATTGCTGGTTACCACACACCAGAGCGAACAACGCAGTCACCTTGTGTGCCAACATCCACACCAGAAGAGATAGAAAGACACCGGAAGATATTAAGTGAAAATCAGAAAGTAGAGGCGCCCAATTGTGGATGTTTAGGTAAGCTTTGACAGAATTAAAATGTGAACTTTTAGTGAACTTTATGATCAATAATAACATACTCACGGTTGCAGAGGGTAGTGTTTTGCTCATTGCAAATTTGTGCAAATTATTACTGAATGGAATGGCATGTCACAATCAGTGGTCATTATTATAATCTAGGCATGTTCAGCCTGCTTACAAAAGTTTGTTGAACTTGCTAGAAGTTTGTCATTAGCTCTTCAAATTATAATGTCGGTTTCTTATAACGCGCAATATCATGATTCAATTGTCTCTTTGTGCGGCAGTCAAGTTCTCCAGCTGCGAGACAAGTTGCCGCACAGGAGCTTGAAACTTGATCGGACCAGGATGGGAAGTGAATGAACATCGTATTTTTACGCTGCTCTTCTCGAATAGTGTTCAGAGAACCAAGCAAGGTGGGACTCTATCCTACCATCGGGAAAGACAGCTTAACGTCCCTTCCGAAGGACGACGAGCATGGATTGCCACTTCTTTCAAGAGCTGAATGGGGAGCAGGAGCTGCAAACAACATAATTCCACTTTGATGTTCAATGTATCTGTTTGCATAGCTGTGGAAAAAGGAGTTAGACCTGACTGAGGTTTGAATCCGGTACCCCCAACATCTCAGTTGTGCGTTCTACCAATTGAGGTACCTATTCCCCACAAGTTTACCATTAGCTGATATGAGCTCACCATTAGCGCATAAGTTCACACTAAGACCATGCAAGCTCATCATTAGTACAATTAAACATTTATTTTCACCTGCTATGAGCTAAAAGCAAGAAATGCTCAGGACACAAAAAACAATACATGTTTTATATCAAAAGTTTATTTTTGAATATTCATGTTGCAGAAAGTTAAACAAACCTTGTATGCAAGATCAGGTTTTGATTATTGTAGGGACTCCAGAAAAATACACGCTCACATCTCAGCTAATATTCTCTTTTGATTTTGTGTTCAGAACATGATCCAGATGAAGCTCCTTTCTACACTCACCTTGGGTCAGGTCCATCTGTCTCTGCAGTTCGCACTGTCATGGAAACAAGGTATGATCATTAATATTAGCATGATGATAGAAAATACTATACTTTTGTTTGGGGTGACTGTATTTGAGGTAACAATTTGTTTGAGGTGACAATGTGTTTGGTGTGACATTGTATTTAGGATGACACTGTTTGGGATGACTACTTGTTTGGGGTGACAATGTGTTGGGGTGACATTGTATTTGGGAGGAGGCTGTTTGTGATAACTATTTGTTTGAGGTGACAATGTGTTTGGGGTGACATTGTATTTGGATGACACTGTTTGGGATGAATAGTTGTTTGGGGTGACAATGTGTTTGGTGTAACAATGTGTTGAGTTTTAATGTATTTAGGGTAACACTGTTTTGGTGTATTTGTTTGGGCTTGCAATGTGTTTGGTGTCCACTGTGTTTGGTATCCACCCACTGGTCTGAAGGCCCATTAGTCCAAAGGTTCAATTAGGGCTGTGCATTTTCGTTAAATAACCTAAACATTTAAATGGAATTTCAGTTTGTTTAAATGTTTAAATGGACCAGCCAAATCCTATTAAAAAAAAAAAAATCGAACCTCGGAAGTGTTGAAAAAAAAAATGAAATTTTTGCAGTTTTGCTTCTAATAACCACCGCATCACCGTTGCGATGGCCCTCCCAAAAATAAGCAAGAAATGTTAAAAAACTTGAGAAGGGGCCTCATGATAAGTCTTCAAATTACCCTAAGGCTTAAACATAATGATCCATGATTGGAACCTGCTTTACACAGATGCAGAAATAAAATACCAGCAAGTAAATTTGCCATGACTCGCAAGCATTTTTAAATGTTTTTAGCACTTATGACTGCTGTAAAAGATTCCAAAGTGTGCCACCCTAAACCAGCTATATCATAGAAAACATATTCTAACCCATCCCTATTCCCAACTGTGCAAACCCACACTAAAATCTCGGCAACTTTGAAACATTTTTGTTTGTTTATTTTGCCATCTTTTTTTCCTTTTTGCACAATCTATTTGACTCATCAGGTAAACTTTGCATTTGTTTGTGGTGAAAATAACAATCAAAGCTTTTTGTTGTATTTTGGGTTTTACAGCTTGTAAAACTGTTTGGGATAACTAATGCAGATTTATGCCTGTTGTCAATGTTGTTTGAAGGGGTGACATTGCTATTTAGGATTCAACTCCTGTTAAACACTGGGATGACTGATTTTTTGTTTAGGGTTTCAATCAATTTTAAAAATTGAATTTGTGGGCATTTGGGATGTTATTTGGGAACATTTTTGGTCCATATGACAATATTTAAAAACAAAATGGAAAATCAAAACAGAATGTTTTTCCACCATCTTATAGACCTTTCAAATGATCTACTTGTATTTGGGATTGCAACTTTTGGGATGACTATTTGTTTGGGTGACAATATGTTTGTGACATTTTACTTTTTGGGATGACAGATTTGGGATGACTATTTGATAAAATAGGGGTGACAATGTGTTGGGCAGTCTCATTGTAAGGGGATGACACTTTTGGGATGACTATTTGTTTAGGGTTTCAATTTTGGAGGTGACATTGATTCTTTGGGATGAGAATAAATATAGGATGACTATTTGTTTGGGGTGACAATGTTTTTGGTGTGACATTGTATTTGGGATTTGACACTGTTTGGGATGACTATTTGCATATAAATTAGGGTGCAAACAATAATGTTGGGAATGACATTGATTTTGGGATGACACTGTTTGGGATGACTATTTGTTAGGGTGACAGTATGTTTGGTGTGACATTGTGTTTGGGATGACACTGTTTGGGATGACTATTTGTATGGGGTGACAATGTGTTGGGGGTGACATTGTATTTGGGATGACACTGTTTGGGATGACTATTTGTTTAGGGTTTCAATGTGTTGGAGGTGACATTGTATTTGGGATGAGACTGTGTGGGATGACTATTTGTTTGGGGTGACAATGTGTTTGGTGTGACATTGTATTTGGGATGACACTGTTTGGGATGACTATTTGTTTGGGGTGACAATGTGTTTGGGGTGACAATGCATTTGGGATGAGACATTGGAATGACTATTTGTTTGGGGTGACATTGTATTTGGTATGACACTTGTTTGGGATGACTATTTGTATGGGGTGACAATGTGTTGGGGGTGACATTGTATTTGGGATGAGACTGTTTGGGATGACTATTTGTTTGGGGTGACAATGTGTTGGGGGTGACATTGTATTTGGGATGAGACTATTTTTGATGACTTTGTTTGGGGTGACAATGTGTTTGGTGTGACATTGTATTTGGGATGACACTGTTTGGGATGACTATTTGTATGGGGTGACAATGTGTTGGGGGTGACATTGTATTTGGGATGACACTGTTTGGGATGACTATTTGTATGGGGTGACATTGTGTTGGGGTGACATTGTAATTGGTATGACACTGTTTAGGATGACTATTTGTTTGGGGCGACAATGTGTTGGGAGTGACATTGCATTTGGGATGAGACTGTTTAAGATGACTTTGTTTGGGGTGACAATGTATTTGGTGTGACATTGTATTTGGGATGACACTGTTTGGGATGACTATTTGTCGGGGTGACAACGCGTTCGGGGTGACAACGCGTTCGGGATGACAACGCGTTTGGGGTGACAACGCGTTTAGGGTGACAACGCATTCGGGGTGACAATGCATTTGGGTGACAATGTATTTGGGTGACAATAATATGCATTGGGGTGACAATTCATTGGGATGACAATGCACTTGGGATGACACTGTTTTGGATGACAATGTGCTTTGGGTGCCTGTACAGTAAAGACCTTGCTTTAATAAATATTTTTGGTATCAGACACATCAAATGTTTGCACTATACTGGGATTATTGTAGTGTACAAATTTGTTCCCCATAGGTTCACAACAGTATCAAGATATTCCGCATAAACGAAATGACCTAATCATGAATGATAAATGGTAATATCGATCGATTATTAAACAGGAACTTAAAACATCTCTTCATTGTTGTAGGAAACAGTGGGAGGTATATTTCTCCATGTTGTTTGGATGTAAAAAATAGTTCAGGACATTTTGCGTTTGACAGCATAGTTAAGTTAAATTGGTGATTATCCCCAGTTTCCATGGTGCAAGCAGATGAGAGCACATGACTTCCCCTGGGCGAGTACGCCAGTCTATTGCAGATTAACTCCCAGCAATGATGGTCCTCATTTTACAACTGAATGGATTGGAGCAAGTAGAGTAAAGTGTCTTGCTCAAGGATACAGTGCAGCGCTTGCAATGGGATCAAACCCAGTACCTGTTGATACAAGCAAGACTCCTTAACCATTGAGTCACTGCACTTCTAAGAAAACATAAGAGTATGAGCTTAATATTTTACTGTCAAGTAGCAAAAATAAGCAGGAAATATATAATGAATCGATCACATCCCACGCAAGGTACTGGATACTTGGTATTCATCATGCTTTACAAAAGAGTAGACTTCAGGGAAATAAAACGTAATACTTCTGTTTTAGTATGCGGTTCATATGAAATATGTTTTAAACATTTAATCTCCCCACATGATTTGGTTTTTGATTCTGCCTTTGTGTGGGAGTCATTGATACTGTATATTGTACACCTCTCAATTCTTTTAATTGTTTAGGAAGAGTGAGGCTTATGATCACTCTGTAAGATCCTTCATACTTGATTTTTTAGATTATAGTCTCATTTGCACACACCCATTTGTGAATGAGTTATTCAAATCAACTGTATTCCCTACAGCTTTCTGTGTGTGTGTGTGTGTGTATGTAAGGATGTTTCAGCTGACGTTTGTCGTGAGGTCACATTGTTTACATCGCCATTTTGTAGGACAAGACTGCTGTCTGCTGTACACTTACTGTACATACTTTTGCATGTTGTTATATAAGATTACTTTTGTAAGTACATGTAGTATGCCGGAATCTTGCTGTGCAGTTGGTTGCACTAACTAATAGATGTGTTTAGAATCCACTGATTAAGATTACTTTAAGTACTTGGAAGGTAATATTTTCTTTAAAATAACATTTTATATTAAAAAATCAATTCATTTGGCCAGTTCATTTTAACCTGCGTTTGTTCTATGCCCAGCACGTGTTTTACATGCCCAGTACGTGTGTTCATCACCAGCACATGCTAGCGCGTCTTATGAATGGACTCTGTTTGTTTTCCGTGTGATGTGACTGAGCGGTATGAAGATCAGACGCGTGAAATACTCAACATGCAAAGCTCTTCCCTGCAAAATGGCTCCCAGTTGAGTTAGAGTCACGTGATGAAATCCCTCTATTTGGGAGATGTTATCATTTTCAATAATAATGAATGTTTGACATATATATTCTTCAGTTCAAAGTATTATGTATATGAAAGAGAGAAGTTTGGCTTACTGTACATCAGTAAAATGTTTGTACATGTCTGTTTAAGTACATTTGTGCAAGCCTATACTGTAGTTGATCAATGTTTTGGGCGTATGACTGCTAATTATCAATGCTTATTAGTGATGACTGGGTGGACAGCTCCCAATTTTTATGTAATTTTGTCAAATTTGTTTCCTAAATTTTGAAATCTTGAAAATGATGAGAAAGTATGTCCCTGCAAGATCTGATTGAGGTATAGTAAAGACTGAGAATGCAGTGTACCCTTCAAGAACTGAAAAATGAATGAAAGAAAAAATGTATGTAAAATACACAAAGGTCGCCAGTTTGAAAATATAATCACAAATTGCATATGCTTGCCTGTAAATTTAAAAAGCCATAGGATGGTCAATTTTCAACAATTTTGAATACGTTTTGCTACTTTCATAGTTGAGTGTCGTACTGTGGCTAAAGAGTCATGCTCGTGTGTCAAAGATAACAGCTTCGATTCCTGTCGCTACCGGGAATGTGATGGCTGCATTGTGTACTTGATCAAGACACGATACTCTACTTACAGTATTCCAGCCCACTCAGCTGTAAAATGAGTACCACATTGCTAGGGGGGAGGGGGGGGGATTGGTGTCCTGCCCAGGGGAGTCATGTGCTCTCATCTGCTTGCGCCAAGGAAACTGCATGGGAATAAGCTTAATATGGGCCTTCATGGCTCGAGTGTTAATATGACTTTAATGGTTTGTAATAGATATTAAAGCAATTTAGCTAATGTTGCCTCTACACTTCCACAGGCCTTTACAGATTTATATGGAAGTATTCAGCTGTTTTAAATCTTAATCGATTTATATCCGTTTATAATACTTTTTAGGTTTGGTGAGACAGGAAAAAGTATTCGAATTGAGAAGTTGGTTTATTCAGGGAAGGAGGGTAGGAGTTCAGCCGGCTGTCCAATTGCCAAATGGGTGAGTTAGTCATGATGAACTTGATAAGTGTTTTATGCCAGATAATTAAGTATTGGTCGCCTTAGTACAATTTCCTTTAATACTTAAGAGAATATCATACAGCGTTTACTTTTTGTGGGTGTGTGTGTTGAGCACAATTAGTTTCCGTATAGGCTACGAAGCATTTTATCCTCAAGCCATATTTCATATACACTTTATGTAATATTATACTGTCACAAGGTGGTATTTGACTGTCAGGTGGAAACATTGTAAACTTGAAAGTTGTTTTCAATTGTTTTTGTTGGGAGAAAAAAAAAACACTGTTACGAAATTTCAAAAAAATAATCGGTCGGCAACCAGAAATTTAATTCCATATATATTTTATTTAGGCTTGAATAAGTCACTTCTTGCTTCAAGTTTGTAATAGCAGTTGAACATGAACCTTCTAATGTGCTCATTGGGTGAAGTGCTTGTCGAGCATGAGATGTGATCACTAGACTCACACAAATTTACTAGATAGAACCATACCTTCACTTAAAAGTCCGAGTGTTCCTTTTATTGATACCAGTAGAAAAAACAAAGTGCATTAGTCATTGCGTGTATGTTGCTGCTATCTTCTATATGTTCTGTGTATTGTCAGGGTTTTGTACCATATATATCATCCAGACTTGATTGTTGCAACAGTATCTTATTTGGACTTCCTTCTCAACAAATTTCATAGCTTCAGCGCATTCAAAACACTGCTGCCAGATTAGTTACTCTCACAAGTAAGAAATCTCACATCATCCTCCACCAACTTCATTGGCTTCCTATATGTGAAAGAATAAACTACAAGCTTCTCACCCTCACATACAAAGCCATCCATGGTCTTGCTCCAAATTATATTTCCAACTTACTCACGTTACAATTACCAACTCGCTCATTTAGATCTAACAGTGCTATCCTCTTGAAGCCACCAAAAATTAACACCAAGACTTACGGTGAACGTTCTTTTCAATCTGCAGCCCCCAAACTCTGGAACATTCTCCCAATCTACATCAGAAATGCCCCTACTTTAGATATTTTTAAGAGTATATTTTTGAAAACACACCTTTTCATGAGTTCCCCTCATTGGACCTTGTAACTTTATCCTGCTTGTATCTTTTTAAGTATGTTTTTTTGTTCTCCTACTGTTTGTATCTTAAGGTTTTCTCATGTTATATTTGTTTATGTAAAGCGCATTGAGGCCGTTTGGTATAATGCGCTATAAAAAAAGGTATTATTATTATTATTATTATTTCTTGAAAAATTGGCATGTATTTGAGTGGGCTTCATTTTTCATGTTTTGAATATATTTTAAAAAAAGCGGAATAATTGTTCATATGGTACTTGCCCATGAATGTAGGTGTGTTTTTCTTTGTACAATTAAATCTGTTATATCATATATTTTGGGTGTTTGCAATGTACATAGTTTGAGGCTGATCCTGGAAATTTGTCAATACACTTATGTCAACAGTTTAGAGAATTAAATCCTTTGGAATATTTCATTTGATTGGATGAATACAAACATTGAGAAAATTCACATGGATCACATTTCATAACTCTTTTATCGAAAAATATTCTAAAAATGATACCATTCATAAAGTTCTGAAAACATGTGTGTTTGCTGCATGAAATTGGTAATCTTGAGTAAACATTTGCTCTAGTGTTTGTAGTAGAATTATGACCAAAAATTGGATTAATGAGAATTTTCGGAACCATTTTGCTTAGTCATGAGTCGTAATCTGTGAAGGCTTTTTATGGATGTGCTTATGTCTTTTGCATTAAGAATATCACATTATATTCCAATGGTAATTGGGGCAGTCTTTAAAAATGATGAGAATGTTTTCCCCAATATTGATTTGGCTGATTGCTTAGATCCAAGAACTTCTTGTCAGCATTATTCTCTCCTACAAAGAATTGTTTCGTGGATAACAAAACAAAATCAACATAAGAAAGTAAAGAGCATGGATGTCGCCAGGGGGTAGTTGTTGAAGCCGCCCTCCCCTTCCCCTCCCCTTCCTTTTGCCCTCCCATTCCCCTTACTCTCCCCTTTCCCTACCCTACCATCCCCTTTCCCTCCCCTTCCCTTCCTCTACCCTACCATCCCCTATCCTTCCCATTTTCCCCTCCCCTTTACCCTCCCCTTTCCTTCCCCTTTTCCTCTTTCCTTCCCCTCCCCTTTCCCCTTTCCCCCTCCCCTTTTACAAAATAGTAACACAAAATTTAATTAAAGTTATAATATTGACATTGTAGCTTGATTAAAAGATGTCAAAATCCAAAGAACTTGAAAGGTTTTTTTTTTTTTTTAAGGGATATTCTTGTAATCTTGTTATTATCAATCCCATAAGTTTCTTCTGGGTATAACTTAACGATATATTGACAAATCTTTAATATAAATATAAATTACATAAATTTGTATTCATACATAGTTTGTGGGTTAAGGATATTTTAAAGTGTTTGTTTTCATAGTAAGCAAAAAATTCATTTTTGGTTCAGATGCGATGGCATTAGGAGCATATACGGTCATGATAGCGTGTGTGGGTGTATGTATGTGTGTGTATGTTTGTGACGGCCAGCTCGTAAACACGATATCTCGAGAATGATACACTGGATTTATATGTGGTACACAGATAGCCCATGGTCCGTAGATGTGTCCTATTTTTTTTTTTCGGTAGTAGTAACATGCATATTAATGAGTAGGTGGTGCCTAATATAAAAAAATCTTGAAATGTTCATATTTTAACAACCTTAAGTTTGTTTTGTTTCATATTTGGTGTAATTATGATGTTAGCTATTGTGTACATGCTCATGATGTAAAAACATTGAATTTCATTAATATGCATAGTGGGCGGGGCTTAATATGATTGTGTTGAAAAGCTTGTAAACACAGTATTTAAAGAACTATACATGGGATTCAGTTTATTTGTGGTATACAGATAGCCTATGGTCTGTAGATATGCCCTATTGTTTTTGTTCTTGATGTCATGCATATTAATGAGTAGGTGGGGCTTTATGTAAAAATCTTGAAATGTTCATATTTTAACAACCACATGTCTGTTTTGTTTTATATTTGGGATAATTGTGATGTTAGCTGATGTATACATGTTCATGATGTAAAAAAAATTGAATTTCATTAATATGCATAGTGAGCAGGGCTTAATATGATTTTGCTGAAAAGAGCTTGTAAACACGGTATCTCAAGAATGGGTAAATTGGATTCATGTAATATGTGGTACACAGATGCCTATGGTATGTAGATGTTCCCTATTGTCTTTGGTGTTGATATCATGCATATTAATATGTGGGAGGGGCTTAAAGTGAAAATTTTGAAAAAGTGATCAATGAACAACTGTACTGTATGTCTGTTTTCCGTCATATTGGGCATGATAATTTTGTTGGTTATTGTGTACATGCTTCTGTTATCAGCAGATGTCATTACATGCATGTTGGGCATGGATGGCTTAATGTGGAAGTGCTGTTTACTAAACACCATACTGTACCCCATAAATGATACATCAGATTTATGCTATGTCAGATACACAGATGATGTTGTGGTAGTAAATATAAATGTGTAGGTGGGGCTTACTGGCAAATTCTTGTAATAGGATAAATGAGCAATCGTTTTTGCATCAAACTTGCTATGATAATGTTGTTAATTGTGCAAATTGCTAATATGTTGTCAACGATTTTATTGACCTGCATGGTGGGTGTTGTTTATTAATAAATATCCTGGAACAAATATTTTGTAATTTGCAATGACATGACAGTATTCAAAAAGTACAAATTTTGCAAATCAATCATCTTATGAAAAAGGACCATAGAAACCACAGTACATTTTGGTTCTGGTTCCTGATACTTTGTGGTTTCATATTTTGCATCTAAAGGAAGTTGCGGTTGCTTGTAAAATATGAGGAAGTACATGGTTACACAGTCAATGCAGCATAGAGAGAAGAGTAATAACCAATGTTGTCTTATCTATCATCTTACATAATTTAACAGATTAAAATAAATGTTTTAATAATAAAGCAGACACTGTAGTCTGGGAATTCACCATTTGAAGACATTTCCTTGGCCTCTTAGATCTTTCTCCTCGTAGACATCAGATAGGCCGTGTTCTAAATAATCTCCGGAAACCGGATCATGATCCCATCGATAACCTTGCTTGATGATTTTAGAAAAAAACACTGTCCTGTGTTCTCTCACTTGAGTGAGAGCCAGCGATAAGACTGCAGGTGATTTGATGGTGAAGGCATGAGTGTGCCTGAAGTCAAAATGTGTCATTGAAAAAGCTGTGAAAAAAAACAGAGCAGTCTAACTGTTCATGTGATATAGACAAGTTATACTGTTTATGTGATATAGACAAGTTATACTGTTTATGTGATATAGACAAGTTATACTGTTCATGTGATATAGACAAGTTATACTGTTCATGTGATATAGACAAGTTATACTGTTCATGTGATATAAACAAGTTATACTGTGTATGTGATATAGGCAAGTTATACTGTGTATGTGATATAGACAAGTTATACTGTTCATGTGATATAGACAAGTTATACTGTTCATGTGATATAGACAAGTTATACTGTTCATGTGATATAGACAAGTTATACTGTTCATGTGATATAGACAAGTTATACTGTTCATGTGATATAGACAAGTTATACTGTTCATGTGATATAAACAAGTTATACTGTTATGTGATATAGGCAAGTTATACTGTTCATGTGATATAGACAAGTTATACTGTTCATGTGATATAGACAAGTTATACTGTTCATGTGATATAGACAAGTTATACTGTTCATGTGATATAGACAAGTTATACTGTTCATGTGATATAGACAAGTTATACTGTTCATGTGATATAGACAAGTTATACTGTTCATGTGATATAGACAAGTTATACTGTTCATGTGGTATAGACAAGTTCTAACAGGATATTGCGAAACTAACGTTATTGCAGGACACTGATCTGCATTCACACATTTTTTAAAATACCATCGGTGGATCTGATCATCTGCTTGGGATCACAATCCTTGACTAGGATCAAGATCAAGTGATTGCTATCAGATCCAGTGAGCGTTCTCACAGTGAAAAAAATTGGTGGATCTGATCACCTGCAAGATCTGATTGTGCGCTCGTACTCAAGCGAGGACACACCCTCAAATATTCAGGTCACACTTGAAAGTGTAAGAATGGGTGTGATAGATATACCTCAGGGAGTTGTTATTTGGACATACCTCATTTGTTGTTTCCCAGGGAAGTACTTTAGTCTGTTTCCCATGCACTGAACCATGGAAAGTACTATCTGAGCTATGTATGATATCAACTGTGATCATTGTGGTCTGTGTGTGTAGTGTTTAGTACCTGCATTGGAATACATGTAGGTGCAGTGCTTAGTTCCAAAATTATAATGTCAGTTTTTAGGAACTTAAAAGGGATAGGGAAATGAATAATTTCCAGGATATAGTGGTTTGTACATGAATATTTTATCTCAGGTGAAATTTAATCTGAATTGCTAATTTTACTTAATTTACTCTTTTATCTACCGAGTGCAATTATTCAAACTTAAAAGGTGACAAATATTCTAGCTTAATATATGATAGAATTAAACAATAAACCAACTACCAAAAACCCCATCATAAAATAAAGTCTTATTCATTTCCTATCCAAGTTATTCAAGTTTGAATTTGTAACTTGAACGCTGCCATTTTGTCTAATTTTGTGTTGAAATCATGCCAATGATGACATTATTTGCCCTATGTCCTAGCATACATAATGTATTTTTTAGAATTCTCTGATTTTTTTTTTTCAAAATGCTTTGGCATGAAGTACTAAGGGCTTGATTCATTATTTCTTAGAAGTTAACAAAATTTGAAATAGACTATAAAGAAATACATTGATATTCTAATCTGTACTGGATGTATGACATCATTTTTAGAGGGTGTATGAACAAAATGACCATTCCCATGTAAGTTTATATTAGCAGAATTAATGTTTTAATAAATAAGAAATATATACTAAATTGTTTTGTATGTTGTGAAATTTCTTTAGATGACTTGTTATTATTATTTTATATCAAATGAAGAAAAAGCCAGACTTTATGTCTCCTTTTAAAATATGTCATCACAGTTAAAAGGTTTTTGCCATATACCATTTGCCTGTAGTCTGCAAAGTGGTATATACTCCATGTAATATCTGCTTGAAAATTATGCAAATATTTCATGAATATATAAAAAAAAAAAAATATATGAATAAATCATTATTTGTATATATATATATATATATATATATATATATATATATATATATACATGTAAATATATATATATATATATATATATATATATATATACATGTAAATATATACATATATATATACATGTGAATATAATATATATATATATATATATATATATATATATATATATATATATATATATATATATATATATATATATATATATATATATATATATTTTATATATATATATATATGTATACATATATATATGTATATATATACATATGTATGTATAAATTTATATATATCTGTAGAAACAACTGAAAACATATATGTATGTATATATATATATATATATGTATATATATATATATATATATATATATATATATATATATATATATATATACATATATTTCTGTAGAAACAACTGAAAACAGACTAGTTGTGATGTCACAGCCTCATCTTCCTCAAAGTCTTTATGTATTTTATAGAAAGTGTATTTAATTTGTTCACTATTTAAATTATTTTCCCTCAAACTTTCTTTACTTGGTATGTTATAAATACCCTTCCTAGATTCAGCTTTACTACTTTTTTGACATATATCATGGTTTTTAAGCCACAAAATCACAGGACAAAATATGATAGAATACATAAAGATTTTGAGCTATCTGACGCTATGACATCACAACTAGTCTGATTTCAGTCATTTCTACAGAAATTATACAAAACTTTAAACTTAAATATCTCCTTAACAGAATAAGATTTTTGAATGCTTTCTTCACCATTTTGTTCATTTTGAAGTCCTCTTAACATGCTTGACCACTGAACTAATCCTTTAAGAAGGGAAACCAATACTTAAAGAGTGTGTGGCCACATATGTAAGGTTTCGCCTTGTAGCCTTTACATGATCAAAGTCAGTATTTCAAAGCCAATGTTACATGTTCAGTGATTTGGCTCATCCCTGCCAACAGGGTCATAAAGATTGTAATGTATTTCTTCATCAATTGATTTTAAGGTTTTATTCCACACTGATGTGACACAAAGTTTTAGCTGCATGTTTTGATAAGTTTATGTATACATAAAAATGTCCTTAACCCATATAAAATGAAAACAATTTTTCATTAGGTAGAAAACTTGATAAGATTTTATAGAAATACAAGGTATTCCAAGGCTAGACCATAGTAGTAGCATTAAAAGTTTTCAATAAATACAAATAATGTGTTAGATTACTTCGGGAGGTATGAAACTTGGTCAGAAGGACTCATACCATTCTTTGGTGTCTTTTTTTACAGATTATTAGAAGGTCAGGTCCAGAGGAGAGACTTCTTGTCTTGGTCCGTAATCGACCGGGTCATCGCTGCGACACAGCTTACATCATTATTGCAATCGTGGCATGGGAAGGGGTTGAACGCAACGATGCAGACCACATGTACGAATTACTTAGGACCACATTGCCGTTCAGAGCAATCCCCACAGTAAGAAAGTGTGCGACCAATGAAGAGTGAGTCATATTTTTCAAACATTATTGACTCAGCATGCTGTTTCTTGCCTTGACACAGAGACTTGTGACCCACAGGTCTGTGCCCCTTCCAAGTGCCTGCCTTTAAATTGATATTGAAGCGTTTGTGCTGCCCCCTCCCCATTTGAGAATGTTTCTGGCTACAGGCCTGCCTTGACAGGAAGCAAGGGATTAGGCTATGTAAACTTTGTCGGCCATTATGTTGGTTATGCTAATTGTGGCCTTAGGGAAACCCCATTAAAAGGGAGGGAGAAATTGAAAGCTGATTCTTTAACTGGTTTAGCTATCACCTTGGAAATGCAACTGTTATTTAGGATGTATATTTTCATGCAATGAATAAAGAAGGCATTGAATATGCCACCTAAGTTAAGTATTATGTAAGAGTGTGGGCATCATCGAAAAGTGAATTAATAGAACATTACACCACCTAGGATGGATGTGTGCAACAATGACAGGTAATTGATATCGGCAAGTCAGGAGGCTCCCTTTTATTTACCATTCTTATTTTTCAGTGGATAAATTTAAAAGAGATATTTCACTCACTTTAAAGAGTGGAAAAGGTGATTTGAAAAGACCCTTATTGCTCCAGAGGTACATGTAGTTCCAGATGTTATAAAGGGTTAAATAAAAATCTTTAACAAATTTTGATGAAGAAAAAGATGAGTGCATATCTCTAAACCTGATTTACTCTGTGGTCAAACTCTTTCATCACTACATCACTCCCCTCAGATTAGGCCACATCCGCTTCTCTTACAACCACACACGTTATAGTTCTTCCAAGTTACAGACACGCCGGTCACCTGTAGTACTTTGGTACCCCTGGTGGCCAGGGCACCACTTATAACTGCGGGACTAAGATTTAACGAGTTTTACATTTACGATGAGTAAAGACAAACATATAAGCATTATCAATCGATCATCCGACCAAAGAACAACATTAGACACCCTGGCACAGAGAGGAGGCGTCGAAGGCAAGTTTAGGCAGCGTTGTAGTGGCAGGACTTGGTCTTGAGCTTGGCTGTGGTCTTTGACTATGGTCTTTGACTTTGTTCTTTGACTATGTCTTTGGCTTGATCTTGTTGGTGTGTCAGATGACTGGCGGCTCTTTGAGTGGTAATGGACTTTGAGTTGATGGTATCTGGTTGTTGATGGTGACTGAACTTGCTACTGGTTCAGCGTTAAATGAGGCAGCAATAACTGCATGGTGTAGCCAGAGTAAGTGAGATGGTGTTGCGTTGTCGTTGATTTTTGTTGGGTCCATGCTAAACGGTGGAAATTGAGTAATGGTTGACTGTCAGTTTGGGTGGCGACTGATGTTGTATGTTTCACTGGTCAGGGCGTCAATATAGTCGTGGCGATGATGTCACCGGTTGCTTGTGTTTGAGTACTAGTTGTTGACGTTGTGGTAAGTCTTGGTTTTAATTTCTTTGGTTCTGGTGATCAACCGGCAGAATGTGAATGTTTCTGCTTGTTAGCGATAATGGATAACATGGTGCAGTTTCCATGAGAGGATGTTAATGGAGGCTTCTTGCGTTTTGGCTTTAGCTGAATATTTGTTGGTGATAGTGTAGCATTGGAATGCTGGATGTTTCTGTTTACAGTGGTAGCAGACGGGCAAGTCTTTTGGGCAGCGGAAATTTGTTGACGAGATGATTCTGTCGACATCTTGGATAGACGATGGGTGCTATGCAGTATTTGGCTTGATGTCCATCTTGTTGGCAACGGTGACAGATGGTAATGGCTTATATGGATGATAATTTTCGGCTTTGTATGTCTTATCTCTGTAGGTGAACCCTCATTGAGTAGCTGTGTTATCTTGTTTGCAGGTGATGTCATTGCTCTGATGAGTTTTGTTGGTTGGTTGGTTTGGCATGCCCTCCTGTTGATCTTGGCAATGGTGAATCCGTGGATTGTAGGCCTTGTGCAAAGTGCTCTACTGTAGTTCCCAGGTCTACGCCTTTGAAAACTAGTGAAGCCATAGTTGGTACAAAATGTGCTGCGCAGGAAATACGAAAGAAATACGTGTTGTTGGTTGGAGGTCAGACGACCAATCAATGATAATGCCTCTAACAGTCAAAAGCCTACTCCTCACACTCTCCAGGGCTTCCCTCAACTCATTCAATTCCATTGTCAAGCTCTTCTGAAAAAACTCGCCCCCAAAAATCTTTTCCTTCCTACATACATCACATCAATAACTGACTATTTCTAAACTTATTCTTTCTCTACCCACCTGCTGCAGTCCACACCATCTTTGCACTTCTTACATAATCTAACCTCTCAGCACAGTTTGACCACCGATGTTGTGTTGCCGTTAAACCTTATAACACTAGCCCAGAAAAAGTTGAATTATTGAATCTTTGAGTGCGCTGTCATTCAGAGGCAGCTCTTCTTTTTCTTGTGTTCTGAGGGTGCATTTAGAACACCCAATATCTTCCCCGCTCCCTTATACTTATTATCCTCCCCTCCCCCCACCTCATATTCAGTACTTCTCATTTTCACAAGACTAATTTGACTGAGTGTTTTTATCTCCATGCAGGAAAACTTGTGCTTGCCAGGGATTTGACCCCGATACTTGTGGTGCCTCATTTTCATTTGGTTGCTCCTGGTCAATGTTTTACAATGCCTGCAAATTTGCGAGAAGTAAAACACCTCGCAAATTTAAGCTGCAAGATGCTGATCCGATTGGGGTAAGTTCTTGTTTAAGAGAGTGCTTTTGTTCAGTCCAACATCTCGTGTTCAAGTTACTTTCTTTTAGGATCATTTGTACTTCAGAGCAATACAGATATTTTACATGAGAAAAATATTGTTTGATTGATCACAGAAATTAAGTAATTGTATATTTATTAATGTATTTTGTAAAAAAGGGTGAAATTGTTTAGGGTTAGGATATTTGAATATCTTAAACTGAGTTTTAGACAATTTGATGTTTTTCTTCAAAGTTTTAGAACAGGCAAAGTGCAAACTGGGTATCACTTTTAAACCACTTCATACACTAGATACACCAGGGTGATTGGAGTAAGATTTTAGTTTGTCCCTTAAAAGACTTACTCACCATGCTTTTTGCACCTTTAAAAATGGCTGTTTCAGTCGACAAACTTATTTTTGTAACATTGGTCAACATAACAATGCAACTATGACCCATGGGGGAGGGGGGATGGGACCTTTGGGGGCCCCATAAAAGCATATTAGAAGTTCTTGCTACTTAGTCTTGCTTAGGACCCTTTAGGTTTACCAACCCTTCCCACTCTCTTGCCATGTCACTGATCAATATTTTGAGGTGATTTTTTAAAAATATGTAAGATTGTCACAGTGGAAAGAATTACAAATTTAAAGTTTTGTTGTCTCTTTGACATACCATATTCAACATAATAAGCACCCAGGGCACTTACAAAAAAAAACTGCACCAAATTTTAGGCCCAAAGTTTCTTCCTAATAAGCGCCCATGCTCTGGGGCCATGTACAGTGTGCTATTTGAACTGCATTGTGTGAACTGGTTCTATTCTCTAGCTCCACAATAACCACTACAAAAACATTGTGAGATGCAAAATAAACAACTAATGTAACAAAACTTATTTTAAGTCTTCAAATTAATCACATAAATTTTGTTATCTTCGAATTAATCACATAAATTATGCTATCTTCGAATTAATCACATAGATTATGTTATCTTCCAATTAATCACATAAATTAGGTTATCTTCCAATTAATCACATAAATTAGGTTATTTTGAATTGATCACATAAATTATGTTATCTTTAAATTAATCACATAAATTATGTTATCTTTTAATTAATCACATAAATTATGTTATGTTGAATTAATCACATAAATTATGTTATTTTTGAGTTAATCACATAAATTATGTTATCTTTAAATTAATCACATAAATTATGTTATCTTCAAATTAATCACATAAATTATGTTATCTTCAAATTAATCACATAAATTATGTTATCTTCAAATTAATCACATAAATTATGTTATCTTCAAATTAATCACATAAATTATGTTATCTTCAAATTAATCACATTATGTTATCTTCAAATTAATCACATAAATTATGTTTATCTTCAAATTAATCACAAAAATTATGTTATCTTTAAATTAATCACATTATGTTATCTTCAAATTAATCACACAAATTATGTTATCTTCAAATTATTCACACAAATTATGTTATCAGTCATAGAATGTTGGGTGCCCTTAATATGTCAAATACGGTATGTAAGATTGTCACAGCGGAAAGAATTACAAATTTAAAGCTGTGGTGTCTCTTTGGTATATGTTACGAGTTTACTGTTTATCTTAGAAAGCAATTATTGTCTATTAGATTTTGATATTTTTTTTTATTTCTAACACCCATCAAGCCCTAAATTGCTCTCTTAGAGAATTGCAACAACTCCATAATGCAGTAGAAGACAATTGTATTCATTTGCAGAACTCATTTTATCCAAAATTTATTTTCATTTTTTGCATATTCATTGTTTTCTAATTCATTGTTGTATTAATAGGAAGAAGCACTCGAGAAAAAGTTTGAAGAATTGGCAGGCCATTTAGGACCATTGTATGAAAGATTAGTGCCAGAATCTTTTAAGAATCAGGTAGGCATCTTCATTAGATAAGAATCATATCTTCTTTCTAAATAGAATTTAGCATCCACACAATGATATAGTTTATTTTTGCAGACCTTAAAATGCAGTGGCAGGGTCTTTTCCTCACTACACTGGTGTTAGTATCAAACAAACCATCAAAATACTGAGGCCTGCTTGAACTCCAATGAAATATGGTGTCAAGATTTGGTTTTAACCTCTTATCTCTGCTATGATTAATGACCCTAGCTACATTCTGAGTTTTCCCCTGGTCCTCCATAATCAGTTTGTACCAGATTTATAACTTCCTTGGTGACATTGTTGCTAAGTCATAATTTCAATATGAACTGATCAATTTGGTAGTCATTCAGTGTTTCATTTGATCAAAATGAATGCCATTTTCAGTTACAAATGTATTCTGACGCATCTCAATATAATAAAGGATAATGTCTTTTGGTTTGCATGCATGACATGGTTGCATAGTAAAGGACAAAAGAGCTTTGGGTTGTTTCTGTAAATAAGGTATACCCATACTAGAGCCATGCTTATCTCCGCACTTTCCCTGGTGTAAGCTAATGACTCCCGCTAAATAGGACGCCACTTCATCGTAGGGTCAACACCCCAGCAGTGCTGGTACTCATCTTACAGCTAAGTGAACTGCAACAAGCAAAGTGAATGAAGTGTCTTGCTCAAGGACACAATGCTGGGCTCGTGAATGGAATCAAATCCAGTACCTTTCGCATACGAGCATGACTCTGAGTCACTGCACCTCTACAAATAAACACTGACCTAAAGAATCACTGGGATGACTCTGAGCCACTGCACCTCTACAAATAAGCACCGACCTAAAGAATCACTGGGGTGACTCTAAGCCACTGCACCTCCACCTCTACAAATAAGCACCGACCTAGAGAATCACTGGGGTGACTCTAAGTCACTGCACCTCTACAAATAAGCACCGACCTAAAGATTGGATGACTCTAAGCCACTGCACCTCTACAAATAAGCACCGACCTTAAGATTTACTGGGATGACTCTGAGCCACTGCATCTCTACAAATAAGCTCTGACCTAAAGAATCACTGGGATGACTCTGAGCCACTGCACCTCTACAAATAAGCACCGACCTAAAGAATCACTGGGGTGACTCTAAGCCACTGCACCTCCACCTCTACAAATAAGCGCCGACCTAAAGAATCACTGGGGTGACTCTAAGCCACTGCACCTCTACAAATAAGCACCGACCTAAAGATTGGATGACTCTAAGCCACTGCACCTCTACAAATAAGCACCGACCTTAAGATTTACTGGGATGACTCTGAGCCACTGCATCTCTACAAATAAGCTCTGACCTAAAGAATCACTGGGATGACTCTGAGCCACTGCACCTCTACATTAAGCACCGACCTAAAGAATCACTGGGATGACTGAGCCACTGCATCTCTACAAATAAGCACCGACCTAGAGATTTACTGGGATGACTCTGAGCCACTGCATCTCTACAAATAAGCACCGACCTAAAGAAATACTGGGATGACTAAGCCACTGCACCTCTACAAATAAGCACCGACCTAGAGAATCACTGGGATGACTCTGAGCCACTGCATCTCTACAAATAAGCACCGACCTAAAGAATCACTGGGATGACTAAGCCACTGCACCTCTACAAATAAGCACCGACCTAAAGATTTACTGGGATGACTCTGAGCCACTGCATCTCTACAAATAAGCACCGACCTAAAGAAATACTGGGATGACTAAGCCACTGCACCTCTACAAATAAGCACCGACCTAGAGAATCACTGGGATGACTCTGAGCCACTGCATCTCTACAAATAAGCACCGACCTAAAGAAATACTGGGATGACTAAGCCACTGCACCTCTACAAATAAGCACCGACCTAGAGAATCACTGGGATGACTCTTGAGCCACTGCACCTCTACAAATAAGCACCGACCTAGAGAATCACTGGGATGACTCTAAGCCACTGCACCTCTACAAATAAGCACCGACCTAGAGATTTACTGGGATGACTCTAAGCCACTGCACCTCAACAAATAAGCACCGACCTAGAGAATCACTGGGATGACTCTGAGCCACTGCATCTCTACAAATAAGCACCGACCTAAAGAATCACTGGGATGACTAAGCCACTGCACCTCTACAAATAAGCACCGACCTAAAGATTTACTGGGATGACTCTGAGCCACTGCATCTCTACAAATAAGCACCGACCTAAAGAAATACTGGGATGACTAAGCCACTGCACCTCTACAAATAAGCACCGACCTAGAGAATCACTGGGATGACTCTGAGCCACTGCATCTCTACAAATAAGCACCGACCTAAAGAAATACTGGGATGACTAAGCCACTGCACCTCTACAAATAAGCACCGACCTAGAGAATCACTGGGATGACTCTGAGCCACTGCACCTCTACAAATAAGCACCGACCTAGAGAATCACTGGGATGACTCTAAGCCACTGCACCTCTACAAATAAGCACCGACCTAGAGATTTACTGGGATGACTCTGAGCCACTGCATCTCTACAAATAAGCACCGACCTAAAGAATCACTGGGATGACTCTAAGCCACTGCACCTCTACAAATAAGCACCGACCTAAAGAATCACTGGGATGACTCTAAGCCACTGCATCTCTACAAATAGGCACCGACCTAAAGAATTACTGGGATGACTCTGAGCCACTGCATCTCTACAAATAGGCACCGACCTAAAGAATCACTGGGATGACTCTAAGCCACTGCACCTCTACAAATAAGCACCGACCTAGAGAATCACTGGGATGACTCTAAGCCACTGCACCTCAACAAATAAGCACCGACCTAGAGAATCACTGGGATGACGCCAAAATTTGAGGTTGTATTCTTCAGGATTCTCTAGAATATTCTAATACACTTTTCTTGCACAAATGATACTGAAAACCTTAGAGGATATTTAAGGGGTCAAGCAAATTCATCTTATGGAAGAAAAATGTGAAGAAACCATTCAAAAATATCATTCTGATAAGGAGATATATTTTAGTTTAAAGTTCTGTATCATTTGTGTAGAAACAACTGAAATCAGACTATTTGTGATGTCACAAAGATGCCTCAAAATCTTTATGTATTCTATTGTATTTCTGCCTGGTATTTTGTGGCTTAGAAACCATTGGATATGGAAGGAAAATAATCAAATAGAATCTAGTAAGTGTATATAATTCACCACCTGAATAATGTTTAAGGAAAAATGATTCAAATAGTAAAAAGAAAGTCAAAAGAATTTTCTTTAGAATACTTTAACAATTGTTAAGAAACTGAATATGAGGGTGCCAACCTTCCATATTAGACTTACTACACCAGTCATTACTACACAGATAAGACAGAAATTTAAATATGATTATCTCCTTAACGGAATAAGATATTGAAGTAGTTTCTTCCATATTAGACTTATAACACCGGTCATTTCTACTTGGATAAGACAGAAATTTAAATATGAATATCTCCTTAACGGAATAAGATATTGAAGTAGTTTCTAAGCCATTTTGTTTCTACCCAAGTCCTCCTTCATATAAGATAAACTTGCTTGACCACTGAACCTTGACCACTGCATCCTTCAATCCTGTCTAATGAATTTTGAAATATTCTCAACAAAATGAGTATTGAAAATACTCATTTTGAAAATAAATACAAAATGAATTTTGTTGTTTCAAAATTTCCATGAATCGGCTAAAAAGAGTAAGATGTCCTTCAAGGTAAGATATTAAGATGCGCACATGATTCAGAGATGCAAATTTTATTTCAGGGTTTTCATCATGTTTTGCAAACTATTCTCTTTGCAACTTACTGTTAACTAATATTATTTTGAGTAGATGCAGGATAAAAGTGTATGTTAACATAGTTACAATTATTTTTTCATTGCAGACTGCTTTTGAGGTACCTTCAGTGAAATGTAGGCTCGGGACCCAAACAGGCCGTCCATTCTCAGGAGTAACAGCATGTATGGACTTTTGTGCCCATGCACATCGGGACCAACAAAATATGAACAATGGATCAACTGTGGTAAGTGTCTTGTAGTGTAATGGACATAAAGGAACACTTAGTGTGAGGGAATATAGTTAATTTCATTTATTTGTTTCTTCACAACATTCAAAAGAAACAATAATAAGAATATACATTACAAAAATACTGAAAGTTGTGAAAGGAACTTCCCAAAAAAAAACTTTATGGCTTAATGAGTAGGGCACTCCCTCTAAATAATGAGATAATATGACTCTGGTACCAGAAGATAATCTCCAGGTGGATGGATGGCCTGAAAAGTTGGAGTGGATTGTCTGCATCTGATCTGGCTACTGCAGGGTGGTGAATTCTACTTCAAAAGTTCAAGACACATCCTATTCAATGACTTTGAGACAAAAGGCAATTGATTGATTAATGACTTAATCTCCTTTGAGTTTTTACATAGTTGTATCTAAACAAGAATAGAGACAAAACAAAGTAAGAAAAACAAAACCCCAAACCCTGACCCCCTAACCCCGCCCACCACCTGTGGATAAGAAATAGTTTGCTAATTTACATGAAGAGGGGACACAGTAATACATGACATAATATTCAAACACTCCACTGAGATCTAACCCACCTTGAAAAAATACAAAAATCAATAGGCTATGGATAAAGTATGTCTTCAGATGTTTCCTGAATTGTATAACTGTTTTAAATGATTTTATTCAAAGAGGTAAAGAACATTTCTTAAAAGATTAGTTCAGGGGTCAAGCAAGCTTTTTATCTTATTTGAAAGAGGACTTTAAAGGAAACAAAATGGTGCAGAAAAAACTTTAAAAAACTAGTATCTTTTTTATTAGAAAAGATATTTAAAGATTAAAGCTCTGTCCTATCTGTGTAGAAATGATAGGTGTAATAAGTCTACTTACATATTTTAAAGGAAAATGTACATATTTTTTACTATTTAAATTATTTTTCTAAATGTGATGTTGTGATATCACACTTGGCCTGTTATTTTGCAGATTTCTCTCAGATTTTTAGATTTGAAAAACTTGTAAAATAAGATACCAAAATTGGGGCTTGTCACCAACTTATTTAATTAACTCTCTGAGTAAAGAAATAGGGCCCGCCCATCATAGCAACACAGTAACTAGGTGGGGAAAACAAACCTAAAATTCGCAATCATGATATAATGCATTGACATTTAGATGTTCATGTGGCCAGCAGCAAGCTTTGATCCATCTATGGCACTTCTATAAATCTTTAGAGTTTTTCAAAAGAATAAAAAATTGTTTTCTAATCATTCTGGGTAACGGAAATTTCAAAGCCTAGCAGGTGCCCGCTGGGCAGTTTTTGTTCACTACTTGTCTGTCATCAGTCAGAAATGCTTTTGCCCCGCAGCAGCCGGAAGCAAAAATCCGCTTGTCCGACAATAATCACAATAATAACAGGTGCACGTTATTGTAAAATATTTCTTACGGCAATATTTACTGAAAATGCTGTATAAATGATAAAAGACTTTTACACTTACCAAAAAAAGTGGAATTTGTAATCCATATATCTTCTACAAATATAAAGCAATAACAGGCTCCATAGAATTGGAAAAGAAACACGAAAGTTCAATCAACTTTGGCGTAAATAAGTGACATGGCAAAGGCAGGTCAAGTTTGCCATGTAACAGTACAGTATATACAGCATACGGTATGCCTTATATGATACTGTATGTGTATATGGAGGTGTTGGACTCATTGAGTGTGGTGCATTAACACAGCAGAACAGACCTCGGCAAGAAACAGTGACTGGATTTAAATGTGCATCAGATTTTTTACGCATGATATGTATGATTGGTTGAAAGGAGCAAGCCTTGCTAGCAAAACAGCAAGCATTGCGCACATGTTCAAGCAGCTTCGGTGGCCTGGATTACTTATCTGTACATTATATGTTTTGTGTGTGTGTGTGATATATATTTACATCTTATGTATGGGTGCGTGTATGATGTTGTTATGGCAATGTTACATTTCGTAACATAATGAAATATTTGTCTTCCAAATAAAGGAATATAAGTCTGATTTAGGTTATTTTCTGGGCATTTTTATCAGTTATATTGTAGCAAGTATAATCTGTGTAATGAGTTAAAGTTTTAAAGAGAAATTCACTCTGTTAGTTTGGATCAATTTATGGCTTCCGGACAGGCGATTTGTCGAACGCTGATATTACATTGACTTCATGAGCGTTTACCGCTAGCTAGCTGTACTGTACCAGTAGTGCTTAGGACTTTTACCCCACGTAGTCACGCAGATTTTGATGCTAGGCAAATTCATGCGGTTATTGGTTGAAAAAGCTGTCAATCAACTAACTAAGAGAGGTCAATTGTCCCTTATCGTGTGAAATACATGTTTAACCATAAGAATGTTCTTGCTACCAATTCGAGTTTGTTTTATAATTTTGTATTCAATTTAAATCTCAAATTTGATACAAATTTGCTCATTATTTAGCAGTTCCTAATATTCAAGTATGTAGTATTGAAGTATAAAGAGATGAACCTCTATTTTCTTATGTAAATCACCCCTCCTTCCCCCCCCCCCCCCCCTTCCCTCCTCCCTTGCTGGTACCACCCTATGTGATGCCTTTCAAAACAAACCATTAAATCTTTAAACATGAATATCTCTGTAAATGGAATGAGATTTGTTTAAACAAGCTCCACCAGTTTGTTCCTTTGGCTGTTAGTTCAGTTGACTGTTTCTTCCGTTGACTTTCTTCCATTGATTGTTTCTTCCTTTGACTGTTTTTTCCTTTGACTGTTTCTTCCTTTGACTGTCTTCCTTTGGCTGTTGTCTATCATAAAATATGGCAGCAATGGTTCCAAATATTTGTTTAGGTCTTTAGAAAGAAAAGAAGAAGAACATGGGTAAACAAAAATGTAATGGAAACGAGTTTGAATTAAAGGATTAGTTCAGGGGTCAAGCAAAAGGGTGAAGAAAGCATTCCAAATTCTTATTCCGTTAAAGAGACATCTAAGTTGAAAGTTTGGTATTATTTGTGTAGAACTACTGAAATCAAAACAGTTGTGATGCCATACTGTAGCCTTAGATTCCTCAGAGTCTTTATGTATCTATCATATTGTGTTGTGCGATTTTGTGGCTTAATTACCATTAGTTATATCAAGAAAGTAGTAGACATAATCTAGTAAGGGTAGTTATAATTTACCACCTAAAAAATATTGAAAAAAATCATTCAAATAGTGAAAAAGGTAAATACATTTTTTACATAGACGAGCTTTAAGAAACTGAGGATGATGATACCAACCTAACATAGTAGACTTACTACACCAGTCACTTATGCACATATAAGACAGAGCTTTACACTACAATAACTCCATAACGGAATAAGATATTGAAGTAGTTTTTTCATCATTTTGTTTATTTTGAAGTTCTGTTTCAAAGACCAACTTGCTTGACCACTGAAATTATCCTTTAAACAGTCCATTTTGTTATTGTTGTTGTAGTTTACTAGCAGAAATTTTTTCAAAGACTTTCTATGGTCCCAGAAAGTTGAGTATATTTTTCCACCCCTTGTATAAAGCATTAGCACCCTTTACCATTAAACGTATCCTTCAGTAATAAAAATGAAATTTGTATCAGTTTTTCTTTTCAAAAAGACATTCTTACATGACTAAAACTTCCTCTTTTTTTTGCATTTGAAACAAACAGGTGGTGACTCTGACCAAAGAATCTATTAGGAATGCTCGGCCCTCACCTGGAGATGAGCAGCTGCATACACTGCCTTTGTACTACCTCGACAGCACTGATGAGTTTGGGAGTGCTGAGGGGCAACAGGAAAAGGTCAGGGATGGTTCGGTGGATGTCCTCACCCATTACAGGCACAAATCCAGATTACGACAATTCCCAGTCATCCCAAAAGGTGCAGTGAAACCTAGAAATAGCCACGATAAAAGCAGTCCTGGAAGGAATTCAAAAACAGTTGCCAACTTGCTTTCAAATCAGTCAAAATCCTCAAAGAGCGACTCTAAGAAAAATACTGAGAGCGCTCTTCATGTGTCGTCTAAAGAAACCATTTCAACAATACCTAAACCGGAAGTGAAACAAGAAAAGAATACTCTTTCAAATTCTCGAAATGAAAACGAGGTTTTGGCATGGCCGCACAAGAACTCTGCATTTAAGCCGAAAGTAGAAAACAATGTTGAACATCCGTCGTGGCTGTACGGGCATCCTGATGCAATGAACAGAGGGCATGGACATGAAGGTATTTCTCATCTTCCACAGTCGATTAAGCGGATGCAGGAGGAGTGGATGCAACAGCTTTACTCTCCATATGGACAACACTATATTCCTCCGGGATTCAACCCTCTAAATGGAATGCTTTCTCCTGAACAAATTCAACACAATCCTGCACTAGCCCATCTTATGCCAATGGTTAATGGTCACGACATATACCCACCTCACAACATGTACTATCCTTATCAGCACCTTCAGAGGATGGAGGGAATTGATATCAAACCTGACCCTAGGCATTTAAACGAAATGATGAAACTCAGTTTTTATCGTATCAATAACCATTTTTCAACATCACAGAAAAGTGAGTCGTGTGATGTGAACAGTAATGAAAATCATCATAAACACTCAAAACAAAAACATTTGAGTCAGAAGTACCAGGGTTCGTTTCCATTCATCAATGGAATAAAGCAGGACTCTCTACCCATAGAGTCATCTCAACAGCCTCATAGCTCAATCTGGCGCCCACATGCATTTTCAGCAAAAGAGGAAGCAATGCGTCAGTCCTCCCCTGTACATGCAATTCAACACACTGTCAATTCATTACCAAATCACATTTCTCATAGAGACCAGTATACAAATAGGGACATTCCAGATTATGGCAAAACGAGCAATTGGGTTCCGCAACCTCAGAGCAACTTTGAATCAGGGAATGAAAAACGCTGCAATACAAAATCTCAACCTTTCCTAGCCAAAGTCAAGATAGAACCGCCTGGTGTTCCTCTTGAAATACCTCGATCACCCTCACCGGACCCAGGAGAGGAAGAATATTTCTCAGATAGCGAGAAATCGTTCAAGGACCCAACAATTGGAGGGGTAGCCATCGGGCTCACCCACGGTTCCGTTTTGTTTGAGTGTGCCAAACGGGAGCTTCATGCAACTACCTCACTCATCAATCCATGTAGGCAAATGCCGACAAGAATCAGTCTCGTTTTCTACCAACATAAACAGCTGAATCACCCAAACCACGGACTTGAATATTACGAAAGAAAAGTGGCAGCGAGGCAAGCATTGGAATTAGAGGAAGGAAGATTGCCATCGGTGGGAAACAAAAAAGGCAGGAAAAGAATTTTGAATGATGAAGAGAAGCAGTCAGAAAAGAAAGCTAAGGAGAAGAAGACGGATTGGTCGGACATACCTACAAAGAAAGCTGATCCAGTACACACAAACACGATCGTCACTGTTGCTTCTTACGCCAACACAACTGTGACTGGACCATACCAGAAGTGGGTATAAAATCAATCTCTGTCCTTGAGTTTTTGTTCCCTGTAACCTCTCCTGTGTTATATTTTGTGATTTTCGTCTTTAAGATCTATGGACAGGTAGAAACAAATTGAGCTTAATGGAAAGCAAACATTTTAAATTTTGTTATGTTAACTTATTGCTTTTTTAATTCATCACCAGTGTTATTTGAATGGGAGCAAGTGAATATAGCCAAAAGGTTTTAAATCTCCATCATACCCTCAAATCAAAATTTAGCAGGATCGAGAACACAGTCTAATGAGATTTAGTGACTGGAATTTAGGACAAAAATTGAAAACATTGTATGAACAATTTTGATTTTCCTACATCACAATTTTTGTACATCCAAAATCTTTTAGACGTTGACTAGCAATAACGCGTAAAATACAGCTGATTTTGTCATAAATTAAAGATGCTCTTTTTCATGAATATAAACTCGCTACTTGTCCATAAAAGATTAGTTTAGTTGTCTGACATGTTTATTGTGTATGATAGTGGCAAACAAACAAACAGAAGTGTGATATTCTGTTCTGTTCAGGAGATCTTAAATTTTCAAACTAACAAATTTTCATGAAAGTTATTGGTGTAGAAAATCTACTGTAGAAACTCACCTTTCTTAAAGGAATATTCCCGTGAATTTTCATTTTCACTATTTGATACAGGATTATTAAACAAACAATTTGGTTATTGCATTTCAAAGATTATTTGTGTTGAACAGTGACCTCACAGTGTAAAATGTGATGTCATAAAGGCAGATCCAAGACAATTCTTTGAATTTCTGTCAAACAAAAAAAATGTTTTTCCTTTAGTTTTATGAGCAAACGGGCAAATCATATTTTTATAAAATATATGTAACACCCAGTCTCAATAAATAAACAAAAGTGCTTCCAGTAAATTTAGGAAGAGGGAATTAATTTTCAAAGATATGCACAAAAATTGTCTTGGATTTGCCTTTATGACATCACACTGTACACTGTGATGTCACTTTTCAACACACTCGTGCAATCTTTGAAATACAATGACTCCTAAACGAAAAAAGATATCCACATGGTTTTTACACCAAAATTGTTTCTTTAATAGTCCTCTATTATAAATATATGAAAATAAAAATTCACAGGAATATTGCTTTTACAATTGCTAAAGGTATATGCATAGGTGTAGGAACATGTTATTTATTGGAGGGATGGGGGGGACAAAGATATGCTACAACACTAGTTCAATGGTAAAGAATTGACTTAGTTGGTGGGGCACCATGTAGGTCACTGCACCATTGGGAGAGGGGGAGGGCATGGTTCCTATGCCTATGGGTATATGGACAGGTAGAGATTTTCTTATCCAGATGAAAGAGCATTAATACAGAGCAGTCTTTAAATGGTACCAATAGCACTTATCAAAGATTGCATAAATTTTCAGCGCACAACAGTGATGACGCATGAGCAGGATTACAGCTAAATATTTTTAATGTAATTCATTGTATTTCTTTCTCAAATATCAAATTGCGTTCTCCTGCTAAATCTGAGTCAAAGCTATAATAATATCCAATTTCCTGTTCACTATAGCCAACTTCTCTCATTCAAAATATTTGGGGAAAGGATCAAAAAAGTTAATATAAGCAATTTTTTAGATGTCATGTTCTGAGATCACATAATATTTCACATTTTATGCTAATTGGTTATCTAATATTTAAAATGCTCTTTAATGGTCAATTTTTAACTGATTTTAGTGGAACTTTTTGCAGTTTTCTTGAATTTTTTGCACATTTTCAAACATTTCAGCTCAAGGTGTTGCTACCAGTTCATATATCTTTAATGTAATACATCAAAAATTTAAGTTTTTTTTTTATAGATTGAATAAAAAAAGGTTTAAACGATTGTGGTAAATCACATTCCATTTACTAAACCGTTGTAATATTCTTGATACATCCAATGAGTGTGAGTCAACAACAACAAAATATCAGAAAATATTCCAGGAAATGTGGGCTGCAAACAGTTAGGACGAATCATTTTGATTTCATTAATTGTTACACAAATCTGTTGGAAATTTAAACTCCCCTTAACTGAGTAATATTTTGAAGACATTCTTCACCATGTTGTTCCAGTGGCGATGGCAGAATTTTGATGCTGTGGAAAAGGGGCAGTTTTGTATCATGAAGGAGGAGGGGGGGGGAGGGGAGAGCAAAGGCGTATAAATCAGACAAAATATTGTCACTTTGCAAACTTTTCTGGGGAGCAAGTGGGGGGGGGGGGAGATCTTGTGGGGGTAGGTGGGGAATGCCCACCCATAGCGCCGCCACTGTATTGTTCCTTTCGAAGTCCACTTTCACACAAAATGACATGCATGACCACTGAACTAATCCTTTGGTTTTGATTAATTATTTTGCACGCTAGCATGAATGTTTGTTTCATCAATGTTTGTTGTATACTTTATATTTACTTCTAGTTATACCTTACCTTCCATGCTATTAATATGCAATCTGGTCACATGACTTAATTCTAATGCACTTCTAACTGACCTTAAAAATGTAGTTACCAGCCCAGCCCTGACCTCCACATTACCTCTACTAACCCTCACTTCTTTTCAGGGCGTTGTTATCACAACATTGCTGGAACTGGTCAAATTTTCTTTAGAAATTTTAACCTTTTCTAACAATTTTCTCCCTTACAGCTTCTACCAGGCAGGTTTTTACGTTGTTCGACCGTATTCAATTAGCCTTTTCAAGTTTTCTGAGGTAAGACAAGGTAGCCATGGGACCGGGAATTCTTCGGTCCGACTCACAGGACTTTCCCGTTAAGCCGTGTTTTAGGCGTGTTTTTTCACCCTTACGTGGATAGCTTAGTGTCACCACAGGGTGTCTCGTATGCATTAGGCAATCTCTTCAATTGATGTTGGTGCATGCATATTGGGTCGACATCACCACAGGGTGTTCGAAGAGTCGGCTTCATACAGCTCACAAGGAGCTACAGTTGTTACAAGAGAGCCAATATTTTATTTAACGTTACCAGTACATGTCATGTGTTCGTTTTTCTCGCATATAATTAAGAGTTTTTAATTTTTTAGCTTGAATTTTGGGGCGTTGGAGAGACTTGAGGGAGTTTCTCCTAAATCCTCTTTACAGGAAATCTAATCTTTTCTTTTTATCTCTACAGACGCCCAAGTTACTAAGTGGTTCATGTTTTCCAAGCTACCCTTGCAATTTTAGAGAGTTTACTTTTGGTGCATTTTCGCAGGTTTAATTTTTTTTTCAGATAGTGATTTTTCTGATAAAATGTTTTGATGTACTATATTGCTGTGGCTTGCCTCACTATGTTTGACGTCTCCTGCAGCCCTGTCTCGCCTGTGTAAAGGTCATCAGTATATTCCCTGTAGGGAAGCCTTGGTGTAAATATATATATATTTTCTATATATGTATATACATATATATATACATATATATATATATATATATACATATATATATATATATATATATATATATATATATATATATCTATATATATATATATATTTAAATGATAAGTTATATATATTAAACAAAACAAAATATATATATATATAACAGATTATTTTATATATATGTTTCCTTCTTCAGTATAGTATATACTGAAGAATATACAATATTTGGTTTTTAAAATAATCTGTTGGCTAGATACATTATATTTTTTCCTATTTTGTTTTATATATATATATATATCTATATATATATATTTTTTTAGAACGGCAAGAGGCGACATAAATCATTTTAGTCTCAGCGTTTCTACTTACGCCATGACCACCGACTCGACGCTACTGAGCCGTGGAGGTCTGTGTTAGTAGTTTACATTGTTAACTTTTACCAGATTTACCCCCTGGAGGCCTCTAAGTTGACGCTACTGAGTTGGCAGGGCCACGGGTGCAGTCGATCGGACGTAAGTTACCTGAGTCTATTTTGATCAGCTATGTGGCGTCCTAGACGTCACTTAAATAAACCACTATCGACCCTTCTCGACGCTACTGAGTTGGTGAGGTGCATATTGTTAGTGGGTAACCCCTTTGTACACCGCTGTGGACCACGGTTCCGTGTTGGGGAAGGTAGGGCCACATATAGGTGGCACCCAAAGAGGTAATACGTGAGTCACAAGTAATTTTACGGCTCGTTGTTGAGCATTCCATTACTTTCACGGGTTCGCACGGCTCCAGTGATCGTCTCCGGCTCCAGGGTGATTTGGCTCCTTCCAGGTTCGTGATGGCTCAAGTCCACGATCCATGTTGTTCATGGTCCATTGGACGGGTCCCGCTCCATTGATAGCTCCATTGGACGGCTCCATTGGGCGGCTCCATTGGGCGGCTCCAAGCTCCATTGGCTCCATTGGCGGCTCCATTGGGCGGCTCCATTGGACGGCTCCACTCCAGCTCGCTCCATGGGTCCATTGGCTCCATTGGCGGCTCCGGTTGGCGGCTCCATTGGACGGCTCCATTGGACGGTCCATTGGACGGCTCTGTGGCCTATGGCTTTACGGGTCCATATGGCTCCAGTGAACTGACCGTACAGCTCCAGACCTGCCAACTAGTACGATTTTGCGTATTTAATACGGGAAATGTTGAGAATACGATTATACGCGTTTTTGGCACCAGAATACAATTTATTTATTTTTATTTTTATTATTATTATTATTTTTTTAATATTTTTTTTTTACTACCTTAAGCTAGGGCATCCGTGATTGGTGCATGGGATGTAAACAACAATTTTTTGTCCGAGTGTAGCCAATCAGAATGTTGCATACGAGAAATGAATGATTGTCACGGTGCCTATATACAAACGAAACATGTGGTCCGGTAACTAACGTTACATGTGTTAATTGTAATACACACATTTTTAACAATGTTTCAAGCATGTTGTAATTTGTATTAAGCGGTACTTTTGTGAGTGATATTAATGTTTAAATATGGCTTTGATAATGGTATTTTTTTTTTAGCCACAGTAAACCTTTGTTTTGTACATTTTGTTTGAAGAGTACAGTTTTTTTATCAGAATACAATTTGGTGATCCTAAAGTTTGGCAGGTCTGCAGCTCCAGAGTTTTGTAACGGGATAACGTACACCATACGATAAACCCGGAAATAGACCCGCTAACTACGTGGTCAGGTGATAAGTGATATTCTTCACAAGAAGTATAGCATCACGAGCTTTTTCTTCTTGGTTTGTAGCCATTAGCTACGCAGTTCCACTGCCATGTGAACTGCCTCAGTAAGATTTTCCGCGTTGAATGTTACAGTTCCGCAATATTTTTCACCAGTATCATGGACACAGAGGACAGGTCCCCAAGTGTCGGTGCGTTACCCACCCAAGATGTCCCGTGATGCGTTGCGTGTAAACGCTTTTTTAAGTTACGCTCCTGTGACATCCATCTCACGTGTTACGCGTGCAGATTATGCTGTGAGTCCCAACCTGTGTACTCTGTGCAGTGACTAGGATCAAGCGGCGTGGTCGGAGCACAGATTCCACTGTGACCAGCACTTTCACAAAGCGCCGAGAGAGCGGAGAAGCGATGGTCAGACAGGCCATCTTCGTCTTCGCCCTTCCGCCACCCAAGCCTAAGCCGCAGCCCCCTCCCACCTGGGAGGCGAGGCCGCTGCCTACTCTCAGCAGGGCACCCGACGACAGGCCCCTACAGCTGAATAGGCGTACGCTTACACCTACTCCTTTGGTGCTGATTGCTGTGGCGGAGCCCAACTCTCCAGTCCCCCTGGTGATGTCTCCTGAGCGAGGCAGGCCCTGGAGGAGGGACAGGGAACAGGATAGTACACACAGGAAGGGACGGAGTCGACTTCACCAGTCCTCCTCTTTCTCCCCCTCCCCTGAGCCCAGGCGGAGGCGAAGGAAGCGACACAAGGGAAATCCCCTCAAGGATCCCGCCTTCAAGGACACACTCAAGCAGACACTTGAGGTTTTGGTGTCCCAGGTACTGGAGCAGAGGCTACCACCCCTGCACCTCGCCCCCCAGCAGCTGCCACTGCCGCGACATGGCATCCACCCGACCCTGAGGTTTTGGAGGATGATGCCCTCGACATCTATTCCCTGGAGAGGATGTCAATTTTTTGGATGATCTGGACCCTCCGGTGGAGACTCCGGTGGAGACTCCGGACACCCCAAGGCATGAATGGTTGATTCCTCCCGCCGCCAGGTTCAAGTTGTCCCCAGTGCCACATCAACGATGCAGACCGCACTAGATCCCTGTATCCTTCCGGATACCGCATGAGGTCCTCTTCCTGCCACCTCCCCAGTGGACCCCTTTTACAAGGAAAGCGGGTTTCCAGCTCCTTGATTTCCTAGAACCGGAAATTAAGCTAGATATTGTAAAAGCACTTCTCGTAGAGGCTGGCCCACATTCTCAGCATAGACTGCTCAGCTCAGCTCCGAGGAATACTAAGCCAACGAATAGACAATTTCTCATTGATGCCTCCCTGGTGACCAGGGTTCAGCATTGGGCCAGGACCCCGGATAGGGACTGGACAGCCTACAACAAAGAGGTTGACAAGGCTACTCGTGTCAAACCAGCTGCCTATCAGGTGCTCATAGGCACCCCCTTGATCCCGGAAGGAGTGTGGCAACTCCTCTGCCAGCCGGCGAGCGGCACCGCAGCAGTGTCCAGCTCCCTGGCCAGGGCCAAGAAATTTCTTAATCCTGCGGTCCAACAGAGGGAAGATTCCCTAACAGCTGTTGACCGGGTCATACGGCGGGGCTTTAAATACCAAACCCTCGCCGTATGGGTGACAGAGGGGTTAGACTCGGTTCTGCGTAGACATCTGCCAGCCGACATCTTTACAACAACCGCACCTTTGTTAACCGGACTCTCAGATTTGCTCGACGCGACAGTCGACCAAGTCGCCCGAGTCTCAGCAAAGGCAGTCAGGAAGAGGCGCGAGAATGTTCTCCCTCTCCTTGGACTCTCTAATGCCACTCAGGCGGACCTTCGGCACTTACAAACAGACGGCCCGGACCTATTTGCAGGTCACTTCCGAGATGTCTTGTCGCGCCAAGCCAGCTGTCAGGATGATCTTCGAAGACTAAGAAGCTGTTAGCAAGGATAAAGTCTTTTTCTTCTATTCCTGCTCGTTGCTGTTTTCGGCCCCCATATGCGGCCGGGGTACGCTTACCCAGCAATGGGTCCATCATCGCTGTAACGCAGCAACGGGACCCTATACAGCTTCCTCTCGCCAGGAGTCCTCTTTGTGGGCCGGCAGAGTGAATGTGGCAGAGAGAGGTCAACGCTCCTTCCCCTCTGCATGCAAAGCAGGTACCTCTTCCTCCTGAGGGCGGGGGAAGGGCAAGGGGCAGCGCTTTTGACCCCCCTCCCCCCCCCCCTTGTTGATGGGCGGTCCAGTCTGGGGGCTTTGGGGAAATTTTTAGAGGCATGGGAGAGAGTCACCACAGACAAATGGGTGCTACGAACCATTCGGCAGGGATACCGTCTAGAGTTCACAACTCCCCGGCCCCAAGGTTGGTCTTTCGCCACACCCCCACACCTCGTCTAAATGACCACGCAGAGTTGTTGAGGACAGAAATTGGAGAACTGCTGGCAAAGAGTATCAACACTCCCATTTTGAATCCTCCCAGGAACCTCGTAATGTCCACGTTTTTCCTGGCCCCCAAGAAGGGGAACAAGTGGAGCCCAATCATCAATCTGAGACCACTCAACAGGTTCATTTGTCTGTTGGAAGTTCAAGATGGAGACTCTTCACTACATCCTCCCTCAGTTGACGAGGGGCCTGTGGGCCACCTCCGTCGACCTCGCGAATGCATATCTCCATGTGCCGATGCTTGAGGAACACAGGCGTTTTCTGTCGTTCCAATTCGAGGGAGTTACATTCAGGGCGTTACCCTTCAGGCTATCGACTGCCCCCAGGGTCTTCTCCCGGATAACGAGAGTTCTAGCGGCCTTCCTGAGAAAGCAAGGCATCAGAATCTTTCTGTACCTAGACGACTGGCTGATCGTTGCGGTAGACGCAGCCAACGTCGCAGAACACACAAAACGTAGTCATAAGAGTGGCTCAGGACTTAGGGTGGGTGATCAACTTCGCCAAGTCCAATCTAGTTCCTTCTCGGACTCCCACCTTTCTGAGAGCAGTCCTAGATTTTACACAAGGTCGTATACGACCGACGGAGGAGCAGATCCTAGCCGTGAGGGCGGAAGCTGACGTCCTCCTCTCACAACCGGCGTTGCCGGTGAGAGCATGGCTGGTATTCCTAGGATACCTAGCCAGCCTAGTAGATGTAGTCCCCATGTGCAGGTTTTACATGCGGGATCTACAATTTCATCTACTGGATCATTTCATACCATCCAGGAGAGACCTCAGTGTCCTCATCCCCTGTACGCAGGCAGTGGTCCCCCACATTTGGTGGTGGTGCGTCCACTCTCACCTGTCACAGAGAGCGATTTTTCCACCCGTCAAACCTTCAGTGTCAGTGGTGACCGATGCGTCTTTGACGGGGTGGGGAGCGCATTTAGCGTGGTCCCAAGTCGTGGGATTTGTCAGCACATCAATCTGTTGGAACTAGAGGCAGTACATATCCCTGCTACGCTTAGCGGGATAAGTTTAGGATGGTGTGGTTGGGTGTGCTTGAATTATTGTGCATTGTGCAAGTCACTTAAATCATTGGCAGGGACACTTGCATGTGAAAATGGCAGGAGAGGAGGGGAGGGGGTGGGTGGAATCACAAAGAGGGCATATTCTGTGAGGTCACTTTAGTAAACATGGTAAGAAACAATCAAAAGTAACATCTTTGAAAAATAAAAGTTCCATGAAGGGCACTTCTAGCACCTGTGCAATGAAGGTGTAAATCACCACCTTTGTTTCCCCCATGGTGCAGAATGTTTTTTGATTGAATGCTCCCTGAATTAACAAAATTTGTGACTGAAACAAGATTTTGAAACTTAAATTTAATCATAAAGCTATTTATTTCCATTTCTGACTGGGCCTGTAAAAAATCTCACTCAATTATTCAGTCTGTATATATCTAAAACTGTATATATCTAAAATTTTATCTCAAAGGGCACAAAAAGACATAAATTTTTGGCTTTAAACAAAATTGTGCAGAGTATGCGATACTCACTCTGGCACCTGCCATCGATGCAAATTACAAGCTGTGAATGGAAAAGCTGATGAGGCTGATAATAAATAACCTCTATTAATTCACTTTGAATATCAGTCTTGGTGAGATACAAAAATCTGTAGGTGACAAACAAGCGTGATATGATGTTATCAGACTTGAATTTTCAGTTGATAAGCTCCTGCTTTTATAGATGTCTGCAGATAAAGGTAAAAATGCCCAGCAGATGACCAATCCCGTTAAGAGAAATATGAAGAATTTCAAGACATATCTACCTCTGTGGAAAGTATGTCTTGGCATAAAAGAAAGCTTTGATTTTTATAAGAAATGTGAGTGTACTCTCGCTCTAAAGCATATCAGTAGATTAGATCAAAGATTACTTGTTTGCGTAAGAATGTGAAATCTATGAATTTCTATTACGCTGTTTTAAACTTATTCATAGATTGATAAAGATTGTATTCTCTGTCATCGACCTCTCCCTGTACATTCAAGTGAAAAGTCTTAAATGAAATGATTAACATGCGTGGTACTTTGTCTTTCTGTGGAGGAAGATGCAAATAAGCAAAATGCATGTTTATAAAGGGAAAAAACAGCAAACACGATTATTGAAGGATATGAAAGAACAAATAGTTTTGTAATTAAAAACATTTCTCTGCAGGGTGTTATGATGCTATCATTGCATGTGTAAGTTTCCCTGTATGTTACCTGCATGCTGTTACATAAAGCCTCACCCCACCACCACCCTTCGATGTGTACCTACTTAAATGACAACCTATTTCATTTTTGTCAAGTTTATCACCATACTGGTCTTAAAATGTCTCAATTTGTTTTGCATACATGCTCATTCTGTTTCAACTCTTGTCATATTTGCATTTTCAGTACCATACTCTTGTAGCCAATCACAGAATTATTATTATTATTTTTTTGTGTATATACTAATATTTGCAAGACTGGGGGAAATTGTGACAGGATTTCGTATGAGATTTGTGTCAAATAAGCCAGTTCATGGTAACGATAATATGTATTGCGCAATGCAGGTCAAGAGGTCAATTGAGACGTAAAACATCACTGACACTCATTGAATAACACCATTACTTCTCGATTTTTTTTGTTTAATAATTGAGTGGATTCGGTGCCTTACATGTATGTATTTGTGCTTTTGTAATGGATGTTCCTTCCATTAGGGACATCGTGTGGGATGCCATGTTGGGCAACTGGGGTGGATGCCATGTGGGACAAGGTTGGGATGCCATTTGGGACAAGGTTTGATGCTGTTCGGGACATACATTAGGGTGGGATTCCATGTGGGACATAGATATGAACATAGGGTAAGTATGACATTTGAGACATGGATGGAAGCCATGTACAATATAAGGATATGTTTGGCATGTGGGTCATAGGAAGGGATGCCATGTGGCACATAGCGAGGGATGCCATGTGTAACAAAGGGTGGGAAATCATGTGAGACATAGATATGGATGCCATATGGAACATCTAGGAGAACAGGATGCCATGTTAGAGATAGGAACTGAGGAGTAAAATTTGAGACATAGGGAGAGATTACATGTGGGACATAGGGAGGGATGCTATGTGTGACATAAGGAGGGATGACATGTGGGACATAGGGTGGGATGCCACATGTTAATAACAATATTAAATTAAACTAGAACGATAAATAACGTCATGGCTCGCATACTGATTTAAGTTGACACACATGCCACAAGTCCAATTATAAAAACATCCCACTGTTCACCCCACCCATGACCCATCTGACATCCCACCCATATGACATCCATCTCTATGTCCCACATGGCATCGCTACCCATGTGCCACATGTCATTCCTCCTTATGCCCCACATGGTATTCTTCCCTTTGTCCCACATGACATCCCTCACCATGTCTCACTCTCCTATGTTTCACATGGCATCCATCTCTATGTCCCACATGGCACCTCATCCTAAAGATGTACCAAATGACATCCCACTAAGATGTCCCATATGCCATCACACCCTATGTACCACACGGTATCCTTCCTTGTGCCTCACATGGTGTCCATCCCTATATCCCACATGACATCCCTAGCCATGTGCCACATGTCATTCCCCCTATGCCCTACTTGGAATCCGTCCCTCTGTCCCACATGGCATCCCTCTCCATGTCCCACCCTCTGATGTTCCACATGACATCCATCTCATGTCCAAAATGGCATGTCATCCTAAAGATGTACCAAATGGCATCCCATGCACTCATATGTCCCATATACCATCCACCGTATGTCCCACATGGCATCTCTGCCCATGTGTCACATGTCATTCCTCCTTATACCCACATGGAATCCCTCCCTCTGTCCCACATGGCATCTTTCTCCATGCCCCGCATTTATATGTTCCACATGCCATCCATCCCTATGTCATCCATCTCTAGGTCCCACGTGGCATGTCACAAAGCCATCCTGTGATAGAATTAACACAGAGAAAGCTTTGTTTTACATATGATCGAACCGTACTGCGCTGATTGAAATTATCACTTGACCTGAAACCACGAGCAGTTCCGGGCATGCGCGTTCGTTACCATGTACTGGCTTATCACAATACTTTGAATTCTATTTTTATTTTTTCAAGCTTCAACTTTTGAATGTGTTTTCCTTCACAGAAATCTTCAAGATAAACGTTAAGATAATCAGGCGATGGTCAGGCGTGAAAGTTTCTGTTGACGGGGTATGATGCAAAATAATGTAAGACTAGAAGACATTCCAGCTAGATTTTGAAGACAAAAAATGACTTTCAGCACCAGTGTTTTGTAATCTGTTCAATGTTATATATGGCATTTCCTATATATGATATATCTGCTGTAGTTTTTTTTACACTAGTATGTATAAGAAAACCTTGGGTCATTTTGGTGAGGTAGGTGTAGGCTTCTTAAATTTTTTGCCATTTGCAGCCATGCAAAATGAAAAGTAAGACAAAATATTGATTCTGGGTTCTACTCACAATGCAAATAACATGAATTAAGATATTTAATGGGGAAACCATTATCACTAGCCATACTTTAACATGTTTCATTATATATAAGATTGGTAGGTAACTTCAAGTTTGATTTTGTAGTTGTATTTAATGTGCAATTTATGTTTTATACAACCATCTCTAGCTAGATTGTGCTTTAATTTTATTTTCAGAACATAACAAAGTTAGAACGTAGGGCAAAGTAAAATGTAATTTTTCTTTATCTTTGGAGATAATGAAGGGATTTTATGACAACTGATTTATGAGGAAACTCGATCTCATTTTAGGACAATACTTCAAAGTACCACTGTTGCACTTTAGTGAAAGAAAGAAAATGGGCGTAAAGCCAGCTTTTATTTGAATATAGATTACCTCCTTTGTTAAAGGAGCAATCAAACTGTCAAGTGATTGGCTATTAATCTGTAGTCTCTAGAATAATAATCAAATGGTGCTCTTGCATGTAACGTATTCAAATGAACTTAAGATTATCCACCGTCTTTTTGTGTTTTTGGTACATCCTCGGGCATAAAGCTAGGATTTTCCATGGGGTTGCGTTTTAGTAAAATTTCCCAATGTGACATGAATTATAGGGAGGTATACAAGAGTTGTGTGCTTTGGTGGTCGGTGGGCGAGTGCAAACACATCCGCTGCACACCCTCCCCACAGGCCTGATTCTGCCTCTCGTTTGAGGTGGGCTGTAAGCATGAGCAACGTTTTTGTATACTTGGCTGGTGAACATGTTTTTATATTTTTATTGACTGCCACGTTCAAAATGTGATTGTCTTTTTTTATGAAAACTCAAAAATTTGCCAAAACCAGCCCCTCCCTCGCCTTCCGACGAGTATTCCTTCAATTCCAGTCTTTAAATTCTTCTGTTTGTCTGTTTTAAAGATATATGATGTTCTTTTTTGGGGAACACGATAAAGCAATTTTGGGATTCCGGGGCTTCTAGTATATGGAAGAAGTAGGGAAATATATTGTTGGATCTTTTATGTGAATTTTAGATAATGAATTTTTAGAATTACTTGAGAATTGAATTTTAATAATTATATTGAGCTAGTAATCAAATTACCATGGGACCAATAGATTTTGCTTATTACATAGCTATGCTATTTTTATAATCATCCAGAAATTTATTTCAAACGATTTCAAATTTTTCTGATATTCATATAAATAGCATGGACAGGTTTGATTTGTTTAAATTTTTATGGTGTTTGACCTTTGACCTTTTGTTTGAAGTTATGGAATTAATAGATGCTTCAATTTGAAATTCATGCATAAATTAATCTTTTGATATAATCATGTACAGTATTAATCATAATTTTGAAATTTTCATATAATGAGGATTTGTTGTGATTTTCTCTGGTAAAATAAAGTATTTTTAAACAGAATATCTTTTATATATAGCACTTTCACTTTTGTTCCCATATGTGGAAGTTTCATATACAGCAAAAACGCACTGAAACATACAAATGTGCAAATTTTTCACATGCTGTTTTTAATATTTGTACACAAAATTTTGAAATAGAATGATCGTAATTTTACGTGGTAATTTTACGTGGTAATTTTACGTGGTAATTCTTACATATGTATACATATTAATGTTTTCATCTTGTTGTGCATCAACAATGTACTGCAAATGTTTTAGATACAGAGTGTACATATTATTGTGGAGCAGTTTTGAAATTATTTAAGGAACTTTTTAAGCTATCTATTTCTTCACTCTTGTGTTACCTACTGTATAATTAAATGTAAATGGGTCGTAGCAATTTGAAAATTCTGTTGTAGATAAATATGTACATATGAACAGAGATTCATTAGTGTATATCTTTTTAAAAGAAGGTATTAAACATAGCTTAATTGATGTTAGCTAGAGTTAAAAATAGTAAGTTATCAAGTGAGAAAATATTGAGTTATGAATAGTTAGTTACCTCTTTGCCAGCTTGTAATTTATAGGGTCTTACTCAATTTGGGAGTGTGACAGTCTTTACACTCAAAAAGAATTTGATGAGGTTGCTTTTAATTGAATCAAATACCATTAAGATTCTCTATATTCTTTGGTCTACATGTAGCAGTCGTAGCATCTGCTTGGCAAGTTAAGAGGTTTGGGGTTCGATTTCCGGTGGGTCTTCATTTACCAGTGCTTCACATCTGGTTTTATCAAATGGTCGTGGACATCAATGTATAACCTTAGCTGTTGAGAAAGGGATGTAAAAAGACTGAATATATATCTGAATTCATTTGTGTAAGATCATGTGTGTTTTTTTTTTTAACTAAAAACTACCTGTTAATATATTCTCCTGTAAGTCTAGGGAATTCTTGAGTTTAGATTCTGAAGAAAAACTCTGAAATATGTTTTTTGAAGATAAATGTTGCAAAGAAAAGTTGAATTTCTGAAAAGGAACTATTTACAAGATTGTTGTCCATGTACATTTAGTTCTGGTACATTTTGTACCACTTAAAAACTTTGAGCAACTTTACATTTATGCGGCTGTTGAGTTAAATCAGGTAAGATTAATTTCATTAATATGAAGAAGAAAATTCTTGATATGTCTTTAACATTAGATTCTTCTGAACTTGATAGAAGAAGAACCATTGTTTGAAAAGAATAGTTCCAGTTAAACGTTCTCATCTCTGTAGAAATGACTGTTTTGAAATGTTGATTGTCAAATATGAACAATTTTTTACTTTTTCATATTATAAATTTTTTTTAGGTGCTTAATTTAACATACATAACTAAATTCTGTCATATTCCTGAAATATCTGATGTCTGTAATGGACAATAGAATCCATGAAGACATTTGAGGATATGATGCCCAACTTAGTCTTGATTTCAGTCATTTCTACATCAATGAACCGAAATTGAATATTTTTATGATAATTATTACTGGTTAGTTTATTACAGATTAAACCATTATTTTCAACCAATCAAAACACAAAGAAAGTGAAAGTATAGAGACAATTCTTTACTTTCAAGTCATTGCAAAGTTTTTATTCTTGCAAAGAAATAATTTGGTTCTCTGTGTTTTAGGGAAGAAAATGATTTGTATTGGATATCAAGAGTCGATATGATAAAAATATACTTTATTCTGCAATTTTAACCTTTTATGTGAAATAATGTGAAAAATGTGCATATTGTAGTATGCGTTTGAACAATTAAAGTGCATATATTAATGTACATTTGTGCTTTTTTGTTTAATTTCAACATGTTTTAGTTGCAACCTTTCTGCAAAAGCTTAAATGTTTGTTTGTCCAATCTAGAATTTTTAGCCAAGCTAAAAGAAATCAGCTGAATCTTAGTGATTTAATGAAATGAATTGAAAATTTTGTTTAATTCCCTGATTCAGGACTAATTTAAGTCAAACTTTTGTTTATATTTTGTTTCATACTTTTGTTAGTATTTGTACATTTTGTTTTTTTTGTGTGCGTGTGTGAAAAGAGAAGACAAGTTCAATAGAGCTATTCTGAAAATATAAACATTTGAGTCTTGTTTTATTTTAGTTTATTTAGTGTATATTCAAATTAAGTGGTAGATGCGAAAGGCATATGCACGTGTGTAGGCAACATTAGCTTCATCATAGTACCAACAAATTTCATCAAAATTGGTTAAACGTTGATCATTTTAGAACATTCCAAAATAAATTTTGTGATGTATTACAGGGCGATTTTCTTTTGTAAATCCTGTGGTTTTTAAGTATTTATCATATTTCTTTGAAGTGAAGCAAATTCTGTCCAAATTTGTTTAAGTGTTTGGTATGCTCCAATACAATCCTAATAGGAATAGACTCAGGGCCGGATTTTGACATGTGGAAGCCCATGGGCTACTTCATGATTGAAGGCCCACACTACTTTAATGACTGCCGTCCTGGGGGAGAAGGTGTACCCCTTTGGAATTTTTTGGAATAATTAAGGGTGCTTAGATGCAAAATGGTGCAGTATTTTGTGATTTTTGAAGCAAATTTATGTTCAAGAATTTTCATTTTGTTAGCCTGTTTGCCTGCCCAATTTTCAGTACAAATGAATAGATTGCTACCATTCCTACCAATGCAAATTAATAGGTTTCTACCACTTTTTTCCCTTACAATTTTTTTTCATGAAATATGTGGAGGCCCCTGGTTGTGGAGGCCCATGGGCAACTGCCCAGGTGCCCATTGCTTAATCCGGCCTTGGATAGACTATCCCGTCATTTTCAGTGACTAGGATTTAGGAGATAAATTCAAACAATTACATAGATTTTGCGCTGTCTGTTTAGTCACACATCACAATTTTCACATGAATTAAAAACTGATCAAACTTTGATCACCCATAAAACACTAAAGTAATTTTTCTTAAATTAAAAAATTCATCTGATCAGATTTGCTCTTTTAACCAATATAAAAGTAACTACATGTCCATAATCCCAAGGTTGGCCGGGCGCCAATAAATCCATAATTTGACTGTCTATAAAGGTGGCCTTCGTATAAGGCCTCAGTATCTACCTACTGTGGTGTAGCGGTTATCATACCTGTCTACAGACCACGAGGCCCCGGGTTCAAGCCTGGGGTGGGTAGACACGCCAGTGCACCACAACTGGTTATCAAAGGCCGTGGACATTGACTTGGTTGTCGGTGTTATGTCTGTCCGTACGTCGTACCTGTGTTCTCGTCCAGGCCGTATTAAGCGTTTCGTGATAGCATTTGTACTATCATAATCAAATACGCAGGTGACGACCCTGTCATTGTAATTGTGTGTTCAACTCTCTCTCTCTAAGGCCTCAGTGGTGCATGTAGATCTCGGTTAATCAATGTGTTTTCAGGGAGTCTTGTCCTCGATAGTATAAAAATACCAACCGACGATTAGATAGGTAAGGCCATATAATTATGTCTCCGTGCATATTTACCTGATACCACCACCCATACCACCAGGATTAAAGAAATGTTTCCAATGGGGATTAAAATGTTTAGTTCAATTAAGGATTTATAAAGGCAGTGACGTATCTCGACTTTTTGCAGGGGAAGGGGCGTTTAAACCATCAAAATATCTGAATCCAAGCTACCTCCCCTCTCCCCCTCAAAAAAATTAAGGGGAATAATCTGAAGTTTTGAGAAAAGATTCGGATACTTTGAGGAAAACATTTGAACATTTTGAGGAAAATATAAGATATTTTGAGGAAAACCTTCGGAAAGTTTAAGAAATAAGTGGAATTTGCTAACTCTAAATTGCTAAATAGGCCTAACCTGCTAATTTAAATGATTTGGTCTTCAGAAATAGTTTGATCCTTTTTCCTAAGACTGCTTTCATCAGGGTTGCCAAAGCAATCCAATGACTGAATTTTCTGTTGTGCAAATTTTCCAACTTTGGGAAATTTGCAGAAAAAGTAAGATAGTTTGAGGAAAAACTTTGGAAATTTTGAGAAATATTTCGAAAGTCTGCTAACTCTATAAACTGCTAAATAGGCAGATATGCCTAACTTAAAGATTCGGTTTTCGGAAATACCTTGATCCTTTTTTCTAAGATGGCTTTCATCAGGATTACCAAAACAATCGAACATACTGAATACTTCTCAGCGGCAAATTTTCAGACTTTTGGGAAATTTCGGACGGGCGAGGTTTCGGAGGTAACAATTTCCCCCCCTCCCCAAAAAAAAAAAAAATTAAGACTGATCAGTTTCAGCAAGCTCTGATATTTCGAATCATGTGCAAGATGGATTGGCAACTAAAGAGGGTTAACTGTTCCAAACAGCGCCAAAGCATATGACCGTGACATACTGCAGTCTGCATATGTTTATTTAGATATGCATTTATGGGTGTACTGGTCCATCTTACTCGGGGTGGACGGGGGCGGTGACTTTTTGCCCGACTGAAAAACCTATCACGAAAAAACGCAGTGAATAAACATTCTAACTTGGGCAGAGGCTTTACCAGAGTTTTGGACTTGGGGTGGGGGAGGTGCGTAACATAGAAAATAGGCAATTTTGACTATTTCGTCTGGTAAAAAATGTAAAAATTATTTCGAATGCACAAAATACTTTTGAATATGTTATAGATAATATCAAACTACGAGTCCTACCCATAACCTCCCCAGTTAGCAGGCTCGGCATGATGCTGACAACATCATACTTGAGTACTTAGTCGGGCAGAGATATAAGATGTCGGATGTACTGTTTAAATCAGAGATACATCTCAATCACTCAACCATGCCTGAATCGTCTAGATATCAGAATGATGACCTCACGACTCGGCATCATGATGCTAACAACATCATACTTGGGCACTTATAGTCACGCAGAGATTTAAAATGTCTGCTTAAATCAGAGATACATCTCAATCGTGTCCGAATTGTGTAGATATCAGAATAATCTTCACTTGACTCGGCATGATGCTGTTTGGGCTCGGGTTGGGCAACAGGGACGTAAATATGAAAGGTGCCTGCCCACACACGTTTAAAATCCAGAGCCCCAATGATCACGGGCCATTTTGGGGTTTTAAAAACTAGGAATCGTCAGAAATATTCCCGGGTCCACGCCCCTCCCCCACCCCCCTACCCCTCTTCCTCCGGACTCTACCAGAGCTCATCCATGTACCCCAAAATTTTGGTCGATTTTTTTTTTTCAATTTTCAGGGGAAATTTCTCCTCTGCTGTTTTAGAAATGGTAACCCAAATATTTATCATGAGTGGATTTTAACATAAGGATTTTGTCTAATTTTCTTCTTTTTATCAATTACACTTTGGATTTTTGTGTTGATGTTAAGCCACAATTTGGGGCAATAAAACAAGACATCTTCAGAGCTTCGCCCATTTGACGGGACTTCTTCCCCTGCATGATCCCTACCCTTGCTTTGCCCAGGATGCAACGAGTTTCATTTACATTTTGGAAATTTTGTATTGAAAGGAAGATAATTTTGGGGCATCAAAAACAATAAATTTTGAGACCAAGGCTTTACAATAACTGTGACGTCTGCACAATAATTAGGGCCCTTAAACGGGTAAATGCTGTTTAGCAATTCTGCGTTTTGTACGAAGAAAGAGGGGGGGTGATCTGCTGCCAATTGTTCTATGTGGTGTGATTGTTCACACATGTATCATTTATAGATAAGTTGGGAAAGTTCAAATTTTCGAGAAATTTTATCTTACACCCCCTTCCCACCTCACCCCATGCGTCCGAAGTATAGTTACACCATTGCTCATGTTGTTTAAGGGCCCGGTGTGGCCCAGAAATAGAGAAGCTTGTGGGAGTCATGAGGGCGAAGCCCCCGGAAGCCCTGAAGAATTGTTACTTTACAGATGCCCCAAAATGGCTCAATATCAAACGATGAAATCTACTAAGATAAGAAAGGGAGGGGGAGGGGGTAATTTACCGACATACATGCATGTGCAAATCTCAACCCACGCATTTAAATATTGGGAGAAATTGCACCCCCCCCCCCCTCCCTTTTCCTCTCCCTCGATTTCTTGTTTGTGATGCCCTGAATGGAAAAATTAAGTTCAAGAATACAAGTAGATGTTAAATCTTAACGTTAAACACTTAAACTTAACTATTATAAGCATTTAGATTACCATTTCTGAACAGCCTCAGAATATGTCCACTGAAAATGGAGAATGTTCGGGCAAAATGGTATTGGACATATTCCTGTATTTGGATAAACAACTTAAAAAAGGAATCACACACTGCGTGGAAAGCAAAATGTTACCTGCATACAGTGGCGTAGCTAGGATTTCCATATGGGATAGGGAAGGGAAAAGGGGGGAGGGGGCAAGTAATGCAAGTGATTTGACAAGATGTACCGACATACATGCATGTAAACCTTAACCCACGGAGCTGCATATTAGGGCACCCCCCCCTCCCCTCAGGCTAGCTACGTTACTTTCTGCATATTGTGCTGGTAGGTTTCAGCCAAGTTTCGTATCACATTTTCTTTCAAAACTCTCCGGTATGCCCTACCCGTCAACCAGTGTAGATGTCACGTGACTGGAGGGGTGCTGGTTTCCCTCCCCCACTTTGGCAGAAATCACGTTAACAAGGTACCTCGGAGCCCCCACTCTTTGGACGTCGGACATCAAAATTAACGCTTCAATTTTGGCGTGACCAACCTCCACTACATCCAACATTTCATATAACCGCCCAATTAAGGGTGGCGACCCGACCGAATATCATCGTATCATGATATTTAAACAGTACATTCTACATTTTACATCTGTGCCCGACTAAGATCGGTGCCGAAGAATCATGTTGTCAGCATCATGTTGTCAGCATCATTTTGTCACCATCATGCCGAGTCGGGAGAGCAGGATCCCGATATCTAGTCAAGTCGTGAATGATTCCGATCCAAAATTGTGCCTGACTAACTGACTAAAATCGGTGCTCAAGCAGCCAAGTATCATACTGTCATATTGTCAGCATCATGCCGAATGGGGAGGGCATTATGATCCTGATATCTAGCGGAATCAGCATGGTTTAAACAGTACATCTGACCGTGACATTTTACATTCCTGTCCGACTAAGGTTGGTTGCCGGCGCACATGGGGCGGACGCTCCAGTACCCCTTCCACCGCCTTGTCTGCACTTTACGCATGGGTGGTTCGCTATAGTAGAGGCAGGTGCCGATTTAAGGACGATGCAATTTTGATGCTGTAGAAGTTTGGGGCTATTACTGGCAATGGTTATTTCCCTTTAAGCGTTGAATTTAACACTTCCAAGGGTGCCAGGAGGGACAGCGCTTAAAGTGTTAAACTCACCATTTGCTAAGTGTCAAAATCCAACACTTGTAAAGGGTTAACTTTGAACACTTGAAAGTGTTATATATAGTTATTGTCAAGTGTAAGTAAGTATCTTTTTCGAGTGTTAATGATGTGACACATACAGGTGTTACAATTCAGTCATCCAACACTTGGAGAGTTACAGAAAGTAAATATACAAAAAAAAAAAAACAACACAGACGAAGTGTTTTATTTAAAGAGGCGATATCGTCATATGTGCACAATATTTAGAATTCCTTTCAAATTTTTTGATTGGTTGAAATTTTGCTGCGCGATTCGTTGTCTCATATTACAAGGTTTATAGTTATTTAAAACGCATTGAAGGTCACCACACGAGATAGCCCAAATGCTTGCGGCGATCACATGTACAAAAAAAAAAAATTCAAATCATGCCGTGAGTACAAGCCCTGGTAGAATCGTTTATTTTGACTTTTTGCTTTCATCTTCTTCTTTTTTTTCTCAGTAATTTTCATTTGGTGACTATCATTGTAGTATTATGATACTAAAATTTCACATTCGCTTTCTGACAAAAAAGCATTGAAAAAAACAAATAAGTTTCTCGTCACAGTAACGTAATGCGCTGTGTATGTAAATCTGCACACACAACGTACATGCTAGTGTCTGGCTGTACTGTGTGGAACAAACAGACAGAGGATCGGATCTTGCCTCCACAACCGGAAGTGACGTCAAAATAAAGTATCCCCCATTTTTACCGTATTTTACTGAGACGAGCCTCCCTCTTTAACACTTTAGAGTTTTGAGCGTGTTGTGATGTACATACCTGCAACAACCAGGATGCCAGGAATTTCCTTCCTAATGCTAGTAAAGATATTTTAAGTCAGGGCATTATCGTGTAGCAGTATAGCGAAGAGTCTTCATTGTAATTTCACACAAGGATATATAGTTCTTGACAGGATGGAAGGGGAAGCACTGTCTCCTGCTGACTGTCGTGAAGTCATATGTGGCTGTAAAAGACTTAAGTCGGAAGGACACACCATGATTAGCAATTATACGACTCTTTGATATTTGAAATTCTGTTAACTTATTGTTTTTCGATCCTTCTCCCAATTATTTTGAATGGAAGAAGTTGGCTATAATGAACAGGACATTGGATAGTTATTGCTCTGAATCAGATTTAGAAGAGAATTTAAGAAGATTTTATATTTAGATATTGGGAAAGAAATATACAGACTTACGTTCAAGATTTTTAGCTTTTTGATTTGTCATAACTTAAAAACTGTATAGTGACCACTTTAAGAGTTATGCGCAGAATGTCACTCTTATCTAGGTAAGAATGTCCGTATATGGGGGGGGGGGGGAAGGGGAGGGGGTAATATAACCTATTTCTGTCATAAATATCAGCCAACTAAATTCATGGTTATGATAGTAATTAAAAACCTTTATTGGTTCAAAAGCTCTCATTTCAAAAAATGTTGCCAATTAAAAACAATAATGTTAATTTGAGAAAATTCAAATCATATTTGGTTTTCTTGTTGCGATGTCTCAAATTGTCAAGAAAAATCCAAATTTAAAACAACTGAATAATAAGGCCGTAACATTCAAATCGTTGCAAAATGGTCAATTTCTAACAGATTTTGATAAAACATTTTTATTTTATGGTGTATTTTCTAACAATAAAACCTTATATTTTCCTAAAAAATATCCCACCAATAGTGGGAGATTTTGTTTCTTTTTTTTTTTTTTTTTCTATTGTTTCTTGTTAATGACCTCAAGAAGAAACAAAGAAGTAATAAAATAAAATCTCCCTGGCGGGGAATTGAACCCCGGTCTTCCGCGTGACAGGCGGAGATACTCTCCACTATACTACCAAGGATCTGAGAGAGAAGTATATAACTCAATACAATGAGCTTTGGAACCATTATAGAAACTAACCATGTGTGCGATAATTCATAAAGTGGAAATGTGCTAAGCTGTCAGTGCCAATTTACAGCTTATTTACTAAGCTTATTTACTGAGCTCCTTAGTGCACGCAGGTGTTATACAGTATGTTTGCCACTAACAGGTCGAGCATCACCGGCTGACCGAAGTTTATATTTTACGCTGTACATGTACTGTATTATATAATTAGTTTACCTCGCAAGAAGCTGAGTCATCACGATTGCAGTATACACTGTAAATTTTCATTAGTCAAAAGCACTTAATTAGTTGTCACCAATTTTGACTAATTTAGGTCTAAAAATGGTTTCGTATGACTAATTAAGTAGGCCTACAGTTTGACTAATTAAAATTCGTAGTGTATCATACGTACTGCTTTACAATTTAGGTGATGTAGTCGAGCTACAACCAGGATGAGAAATGGGGGAGGGAGGGGCAACAAATGTTTTTGAGGGGGATATTTTTGTATCATATATAAGCCTACTAGCCTGCTAGCACCAAATTAACGTAGTTATTACTTCACACAATAACTTAGACGGATCTAAATGTTTGTTAGTGTCCAGGAAGAATGTTTAAAGTTCCAGGTTTTTAGGTGATTACTTTTTACATCTTTTTTTAGCCTCAGAGCAGTATAATCAGATAATAGACTGTTATTTTAAAGAAAAAATCGAGAATTAATTAGTCCATCAGCATTTTCCCCTCGGCATTTCTTAATCTCTAAAGATCTATAAAGAATGTTCTAAGATACATTCTTTGAAAAATCTGAATGTTGTAAGTCGCAGACCCATCCTCGACTGCAAAAACTCTTGTACCGTCTGAGCTACATGCATAAGCCACACCGTGACTGCAACTGCAGAGGTATCATATGCTCCATTGGCAGATAGGAACAACCTCAAATTCAGACATACTTGACTGCAAAAACTCTTGTACCATCTGAGCTACATGCATAAGCCACACCGTGACTTGAATTGGCAACAGTAGGAGATCGTATGCTCCATTGGCAGATAGAACAACCTCGCATTTGAGTTCGAGCTCCTGTTAGCCAAGACTTTAACCCGCGAATCAGCATCATGCATGTCGTGTTGGCGACATGAATATTATATCTATCCGTTTCGTGCATGATTTTCATTAAACTCTGGTATATTCGACCAATCAGTCAATGACAAGCCACGTGATGGAGGAGATGTCCTGATTTCCTCCCCATTTTTGGGGTGGAGTGGGGGTGGGGAGAAGGGGGGAAGGGGGGTACTGTAGGAAATTGAAAAAAAAAGGTGCGACTTTTGAAAATGAAAAGTGCCCTCAATTACTGTCCCAATAGTAGGAATTTGGCAACTTTTGTCAGTCCCATGTACGGGAGGAATGTGTCCCCGTTGAAAAGTTCCCCTTTCTAGAAATGAAGTGCTTTTGTTGTTTTGGGTTCACTTATTCTATCTACATACTGGGATGAGAACATTTGACTTGAAAAGATCGTGCGGCTTCCCACTTTTAGAAAGTTTCGTCGCCAGATTAGGGGGGTATCTCCCACCAATATTTTCATCCGTCGGTTGAGATTTGTACATATCGGCACATGTTGTCGGTTCACTTCCATAACTTGTGTGATTCTCCCCCTCCAATATAAAAATCTTATATACGCCACTTACTGCATGCATGTCTTACATCTCTGCCCGACTAAGATCAGTGCCCAAGAATCATGTTGGCAGTAGGCCCTATCATGCCGAGCCAGGCAGCCAGGAGTACATAGCCCCAAAATCTAGCTGAGTTGGGCATGATCCTTATAATTCACTGTAATTTAAACATACATCCAGCATTTAAGATCTCTGTCTGACTAAGATCAGTGCCCAGGAATCATGTCAACATCCTGCACAGTCTGGTCAATTCTGTCATTATTCCGAGAAGTCACATATTTTGATGCCTTTAAACGCCATATTGTACATTCGACATTTTCCGTAAATCCCTTTATACCCGACTAAGATCGGATACCGATAGGGACGTAGCAAGTGGAGGCCGTGGAAGCGGTTGCTTCCCCTTTGCTGAATATCATATTTTTTTTTGGGGGGGTGGCTTATGGCATGTACTGAGGGCTTCTGAGCTATAGTTGCGAATTATCTGGAAAATTAGGTTAATTTTTCGAAGAATCAGTCAATTTTCCAAAGAAATTTTGTCTCTCCCCAATTTCAAACCCTTTACAAGAATGCAAGACAGTTGAATAAAGGTCAGTTCCAACTGTTAGTTCAGTTCTACCCTCTTCCCATTCCCGTAAGAGTTTATGTGATTAAGATAATCTCATTGAGTCTGGTGCAAATTCTTTTTTCTGCAGAGGTCGCTTCGCGGTACGCCCACTTTCAAAACGGGTTATCATCCTATCTATTATCATTAGGATTATATGACACCAAGCACTACACAAAGAAATCCACGTTTGACTGTTTGATATTTAATTGTTCTGGATTAAACAAAAAATGGAAACAAGAAACAACAATAAAAATGATTTTTTTTTTTTTCTTCAATTTATTCTCCCTGGCGGGGAATTGAGTCCCGCCGGTCTTCCGCGTGACATGCGGAGATATACCAAAAAAATTGTCAGTTTTCAAACAGCTTAATTAGATGTTCTTTGAAACCCATAAAACCAACCAGTGTGCGATAATTTGATAAATGCTAATTTCAAGATTGAGCCCCTTATAGTGCACGCACGTGTTATGTTTGCCATCAAAAGGTCGAGCATCATCCAGTTCGGGAGCAACCCAAAAAACTGGGTACTTTGAAATACCCAAAAAATTGGGTACTTTTATGTATTACGTCATTACATGAGCCTACACATTTGACTGGCCCATATGGGGTTTCTCATTTTCTGCTCCGGATTGTCCAAAATTCCACTGGATATCCTAAAATTTTGAAGACGGACAGTAAATAGATATTAAAAACTTTTTGCCGTTGCTTTTTGAAATTCATCGTGGCCTTTTTGAGATAATGAACAAATCAGACTGCCCATAATCTGTTTTATTTTTTTTCTCAAAAAGACGACCGTGAATATCAAAAAGCAGCGGCAGAAAGTTTTGAATATCTGTTTACTATCCGTCTCCAAACTTTCAGGTAATCCATTGAAATTTTGGACAATCCGGAGCGGAAAATGAGAAACTCCATATGTTTAGTGTGGGCTAGTCCAATGTGTAGGCCCATGCGATGACGTAATACATAAAAGTACCCAATTTTGGGGGTATTTCAAAGGACCCAGTTTTTTGGGTTGCTCCCGAACTGTCATCGAAGGTTATATTCTGCGCTACAGCTGTGTTAAAAAAGGAACATCTACTATTGACTATGGGCTAGCTGTGTAAAATCACAACAATGCATCGTTTTCTTTTTAATGGCCTAAAACAGGAATGTAATCTAGTATATACCAACTGGGGGCACACATATGTATGTCCTCCATCGGGACCACATATAAGATCCCAATCTGGGACACAGAATATGTGTTAGAGCTCATTCACCCCAACTAAATGGGGACAGCAATACAAATGCGTAATGTTTCAGTTGGCACATTGTTTTGCCCTGGAGAGCCCAAATCTGCAATAATACCAATCGGGGACGTCCCCGATCGGTAATATTCGGTAGGTCATCCCCAATTGGAAGGTGTTATATTGCAAATGTTCCCGATTGTCAGCAAACACATACGCGCACCTAAACACTCAAACACACACCCACACACACAGATATACCTGCATGCCATATGTGACCGAGGACTTTGACAAAAATTTCTAAAAATAAAAAAAAAAATGTTCCAATGAAGATTATAGTTTAAATTACGTCAGAATCCCCCTTTGAAGATTATGATGATACATTTGCATGCAAATTCTTCCGAGGACCCATATTGAAAGTCCTCGGTCGGTTTTCAAGAATAGTAGGTAAAGGGGATTCCAAAACTTTACGGCTCTAGCCGATAAAAAAAGTTGTATAATCTTTAATTAAATTCTCATAGGCTTTAGACGATAAAAAAAGCTGTATAATCTTTGATTAAATTCTATAAATCCTAGGCTCTCATCGCCCGCCCAACGTCTTATCACCCACCTAACGTCTCATCAACAATTCGATTTTTCCTCATCAACCCCGCATCTCCCGTATCTCCCGCATCTTCCGTCTATTTCACCGAACCAACCATTCATTAATCCTTCCCAATTCTCGTCAAGCTTTCCAGCTGACATATCCAAGAATTATCTAATGGTTCGATAATTCTTGGATATGTAGGTGGAAATTTTAAAGAAATAATTTAAAAAACCTATTTAAAGAAAAAAATATTTATATAAATAAATAATGTCGATTCAAAAACATATTTTGGATGAACCAGTTCCACAAATTTCTACACCAATTTTAAAACCAACAAAACCAACAAATGCGAATATAAGTATTAAAGAAAATATAAAAAATATATAAAATAAATTACCGGAATGGTAGAATCATTAAAAAAAGATTTAAAAGATAATTTTTTAGAACGTAAACTAATTAGATATACCATAAAAAATTGATGATCCTATATCTTTTTAAACGGAGCAAAATTTATTTTAAAATTAAAAAAATTCCGGAAACAAAAGTTGATAATCCAAATGTTATATGGAAAAAGTTTATTCCGGATTTAAAATAAAGTAATTCCGCAGATTTTCATTCAAAAAAAATTAATTTGATCGGTACTAATAAACACATAATTGATGGTAAATCGGATTATGATCCTATATCTTTTTTAAACGGAGCAAAATTACTTATTTTAAAATTATAAAAATTAATCCGGAAACAAAAGTTAAAAGAATGTTTAAATGTTATATGGAAAAAGTTGGTATTATGGATAAAGATAATACCGTAGCTGCCGCAGATTTTCATTCAAAAATTCATATTAATTTGATCGGTACTAATATTAACGAAATATATGAAGAGATGGTAGATGAAATTTTAGAAAAATTAACAATTTTTCAGAAACAAGGTAGTGGATGGAGATTTAAATCTATAAGAAGTTTAGAAATTCACCTAATAAAATAAAACCGATTCTAGGTTCTTTTTTATTACTCTTTCGAAATTTCTTTATCTGAAAAAGGCAATAATTAATTTTAAAAACATTGATGATAAATGTTTTAAATGGTGCGTTACCAGAGCTTATCTATCTCCGATTGAAACAAATCCGCAACGAGTGACCACGAAATTGATAACACAAAGCAATAATTTTAATTGGGAGGGCGTATAATTTCCAGTCGATTTAAAAACGATAGATAAATTTGAAAAGCAAAACGAATCCATTTCGATAAACGTATTCAGATTATGATAAAGAAATATATCCATTGCGATTAAGTCAATATTTGTCGAGAGAGAATATTATAAATTTACTTTTAATTTCAGACGAAGAAAAACAACACTACTGCCTTATTAAAAATACATTACAGAATCTGTCCCTTGAACACTACTCCATCCTGGTTTTCCATCCTGGTTTTCTAGTAACCGCATGAACGATTACGTGACATTGATATGCGGTCACTGAAAAGTTTCGATTTTGTAATTTCATTTCCACGTTACTCCACTTCGTATTATTACAAAATCTGTGGTCAACTGATTGCGCAATATGGTCAACTTGTTGAGAGAATGTCCTTGAAACGGGATGAAAATGACAGTGGGAGTTTCATCCCGTCCGTGTTTCAAGGGGCGCTTTCTTCAAATGATGAGTCGATTATTATCGGCTCAAGCAAGCAAAACTAAATCTAAAAGGCATTACTGTTACAGATGTCTAAATTCTTTTCAATCTGAAATATCATTAAATAAGCATGCCGAATATTGCAGTTTAAAAGAAGCGATTAAAACGTTACTTCCGGGAAAAGGCAAACGTTTTATCTTCTTAAAAAATAGAATCGTTTTATCTTTTAAATTTACGCCGATTTTGAATCGTTCGTAGAAGAAAAAAATTCGTGTAAAACCAAATCCAAAAAGTAGTTATACGAATCAATATCAAAAACATTCCCCATCAGGATTTTGTTTTTATATTAAAAGTTTTAATGATGAAGATGATAAATTGGTTCAATGGACGAAGAAAAAAGAAGGCGATGATATCAGTCAAATATTTATAGACAGCTTAGAATACGAGGTAGAACAATTATATAAAAAAAAAAAAATTCAGAAGCGATGATTTTTTACGGAAGAAGAATAAAATTAATTTTCAAGAATCGAATATTTGTTGGATTTGTCAAAATGAATTTACTCCAGATGACGATGATCAAATTTATTAGATAGAAAAGTTAGAGATCACTGTCATTTTACCGGTAAATATAGAGGGCCCGCGCATAATAAATGTAGATTAAAAGTATAAAAAAAAAACAATTTTATTACTATAATTTTTCACAATTTATCTGGGTATGATTCTCATTTATTTATAAAAAGTTTGGGAGTACGAAAAGGAAACATAAATTGTAAACCTTATAATGAGGAAAGGTATATTAGTTTCACGAAAAAAATACTCGTAGATTCTTATCTCGATAAAAACGGAGAAGAAAAATTAATAAAATGGATTAAAGATTTATAGATAGTTTTAAATTTATGGCTTCTAATTTATCAAAATTAGTAGATAATTTTGACAAGAATAAATGTTTAAACGTTAAAAATATTTAAAGTCGACATTTTAGATCTAAAATTAAGAAAAGGAGTTTATCCTTATGATTATATCAATAAATTAGAAGAGGATACATTTTTTTACACCACCAAAAAACGTTTTTTATTCAAAATTATATGACGAAAACATTACCGATGAAGATTATAAACAAGCTCAAAGAGTCTGGGAGACTCTTAAATATAAAAATATGAGAAATTATCACAATTTATATCTTAGAACCGATGTTTTATTACTAGCGGACGTTTTTGAAAATTTTAGGGACGTATGTAAAAAAAGTTATGATTTAGATCCCGCGTGGTATTATACATCGCCCGGATTAGCTTGGGACGCGGCTTAAAAAAAAACTAACGTAAAACTAGAATTGCTTCACGATCCGGATATGCTGATGATGTTTGAAAAAGGAATCAGAGGTGGTATTTCGATATTTTGAATAGATACGGAAAAGCTAATAACCCGTATATGGGTGAAAAATACGATAAAGATTTAACGACTAAATATCTAACTTATCTCGACGCTAATAATTTATACGGGTGGGCGATGAGTAAATCTCTTCCGACTAACGGATTTAAGTGAAAACAGAAGAATTCGAAAAAAGTAGATTTGGAATATCCGACAAATCTTCACGACATCCATAATGATTATCCTTTAGCCCCGGAAATAAAATGCGTCAATAAAGTCGATAAATTAATTCCGAACATGATGAATAAAACAAAATGTATCTTTCACCATGAGGCTCTTAAAGTTTAAACCCGTTTAGGATAAAAAAAAAAATAAAAAAAAGATACACAGAGGAATCAAATTTGAAGAAAGTCCGTGGTTAAAGAATACTAATTTGAGGGCGCAATCCAAAAATGATTTCGAAATAGATTTCTTGAAGTTTATGAATAATTCCGTATTTGGTAGAACTATAGAAAATATTAGAAATAGAGTCGATATTAGATTAATAAATTCTGAGAAAGAAGCTATGAAATTTACCAAGAGACCGAATTATTAAACATTCTACAATTTTTTACGAAAATTTAATCGCGATTCACATGAAAAAGATAAAATTAATATTAAATAAACCAATTTATTTAGGAATGTCTATTTAGATTTGAATAAAACTTTAATGTACGATTTTCATTACAACTATATTTTAAAGAAATATAATTCAAAAGCGAGACTTTTATTTACCGATACGGATTCTTTATTTTACGAGATAGAAACTGAGGATTTTTAAAAAGACATATTTCAAGATGTGGAAAGATTTTTTGAAACTTAATGGACAATAAAAAAGTTGTAGGTGTTTTCAAAGATGAGGTTGGAGGAAAAATTATCGAAGAGTTTGTCGGTTTGCGTCCAAAATTATATAGTTATAAAATGTTAGAAGGGGAAGAGGAAAAGAAATTAAAGGAATTAAAAAATCCGTAACAAAAAAATAAATAAGTTTTGAAGATTATAGAAATTGTTCATTTACGGGAAAACCTAAGATGAGAAAAATAAATATAATATTAAGTCATAAACACAACATTTTTACCAAAGTAGTTAATAAAGTAGCTCTTTCTTCACACGATGAGAAGAGATTTATCGAGGAAGATAACATACATACTCTCGCGTATGGACATTAGACTTTTAGCGGAAGATCAAAATTTAGTGATAAAATGTTAGAGGGGGAAGAGGAAAAGAAGAATTTGTTTTAGCGAGTATCTATTATGGAATATCGATTACGTAATGATTTTTATTACTTATTACGTTAGTTAGAGTTATAATACCTATTTGTTCTACTGAAACGACTAAAGTTTTTAATTCATTGAAAAAACGTTTAATTTTATTTTCATTTTCATTTTTCAAAATAATATTTCCACCACTATTTTGAGCTAAAATTTCTATAGAATTTCCTGGTTTCGATCCGGAAATATTTCTACTAAAAACTATATAATAATTCTCGTACCCGGTAAAATATTATTCGATATTATAATCTCATTAGATGATTTATAAATAATAGGGCCAAAAATAGACATATAATTTACTGTACTAGGAGTTTTCACCGACCAATTAGAAACCCAATTAAATCCTGAAGTATAACCATCACTTAAGATAATATTAAATTCATCGCCGTTTTCATGGCACATCTTAACACCATTTACGGAAACTTTTGCAGCCCCATAATTTGGTGGAATGGCTATTTGAATGATATTATATTTATCATAAATCGTGTTTTGAACTTCAACTATTACACCTCCTTATAGTATTTTTATTACGAGAATTTCTTATTTCTAATCTATATTCTTTGTATATAGTTCAGGTTCATCCAAGAATAAGTGATTAGATGAACCTGTTCTAATGTTAAATAACAACCTTCTGATCCAAAATCTGTATCCAATATTAAAACTACTATAATCGTAGCTCCGTGATTATAAATATCTCCCCATAAATCTCTATCTATGTTTTTTTTTTTTACGATTATACCCTCAGATCCAGGAATACTATTCATTTGATATACATTCTGTCTTGCCCCAAGCATGTACTCTTCTACAGTAATAAATTCACTAGATCCTCTAGTAATATTCCATCCTTGACTGATTATACTACTCCTCCCCGCAAAAAATCTAAAATCATCATAGGTTAAAGTAATTAAATTAGTTAAATGATCGACGTAATATTTATTTGCCGCGTCGGTAAATATTTTTGGAATTCAATTTTTTTAATTTTATTACTATTCATATCGATATCACCAACCATTCTTCCACCAGATAAAGATAATTTATTATTGTAATCTTTTTTTTTTTTGTTTTAGAGCTACTATTGAACTTCCAAATTTATTAACGGATATTTTTTAAAATTTATAAATAGTTTTTGGATGTATTAAGAAAAAAAGATTTACATTAAAGTCGAAGATGTAGTTTTATCTAATAAACCTCTAGATAATCTTGAATTAACGGACGCGGTTAAAAAATAAAATATTCTTTCTTTCAGAGGCGTATTCCTACGCGATACCTTACCAAATAAAGTAATAAATTGGAATGTGGAATATTAAATCTCGATGATACTAACGGAACCAACGGAACTCATTAGGTTTGTTGGTTTCGAGATGTAAAAAAGTATTTTTTTCGATTGCTTCGGTATTCCTCCGCCCAAAGAAATGATCCATTACCCTATTTTTTTTTTATAATAGCGAAGAAGTTCAACAGAGGAGCCAAATTTTGCGGTCATTTATGTTTATACGTATTGAAAGAAATAAGCGATGGTAAAATTTACAACAAGTCGTTAATTCGTTATATTAACTCGACATGAGTTTTTAACAATTTATATATTAATAATAATTATAAATTTAAAAAATGCCAGTAAGTAAATTGGAAATTAAAAAAAAAACTATATTTACCCCCCGAGGGTAAAAATATAGTAACGCCAACTTATATTTTAAATAATTTTTTAAGAAGAGACGGCATCAATTCGATAACAGGAACCATAGACGGGGAATGAATACTATTAATAATTTAAAAATCCAAAAGGCGATTGAGATGCGATTACAAAGATTTACGTGGATAATACTATCGAGGGTAAACTCGATCAAACCGGCGGTGAATTGACTGGTAATATAAGAATGGGTGAAAATAAAATTAAAATATTAGCGGACTATTTCACGATAAAGATGCTATTACGAAGGAGTACGTAGATAATAATATAAGTTCTAGACTCAATAAACGTGGTGATGAAATGACTGGAAGTCTTAGAATGAATGGGGGTCTGATTAGAAATATTGGCGATCCGGTTCTGGATAAAGATGCCGTTAATAAAGAATATTTAGATGGCAAGGTAAGCTTAAAATTAAGCATGTCCGGATCTATTGAAGAAAGAACTATAAAAGATAAGTTAAATATGGGCGGACATTTAATACAAAATATGGGTAATCCTAATAACGAAAAAGACGCTGCCACAAAGTTGTACGTAGATGGGAAAACGAATGATAAACTTCAGAAAAGTGGAGGAACGATGACTGGAAATATTGAAATAAGTGGTGGTGAGGGAGGGGGAAGGGGGATTAAAAATTTGGAAATCCAGAAGTTAATAAAGAAGCGGCTAATAAAGAATACGTAGACTCTAGAAAAAATATAATTACAATGTACGCGGAAACTGGAAGTAGCTTAAGAAATATTTCTTATCAATGGTCGTTTGGAGGGGGAAGTATTATAGCTAGAAACTCGTTTTGCGGTTATAATTTACAGGTAAGTGGAAGAATAATTAAGGGTGGTATATTGGTAAAAAGTAATAATCCAAAAAATAATAGCATATTAGGTCGTGTACTTTCGGTAAAAAATGTACTTGATTTGATTACAAAAAATTATTATATTATTTCACACAGAAGTCAAAAGAAATCCGGAATAATCCCCTTCGATACTCCGTTAGAAGTACGCGCTTCCAGTTTGATTAGTTTTGTTACGACCAGTACTAACAGTAGTTCGGTTTATGGAACGGTATCTTTATTGATCGAATTAGATCTTTAGAGTAGATTTTAGGTAAATATATCGTATTTAGTCCGCTTCTATACTCGACCCCCGAAGATAGGTCGATTACGACAAATCCGTGGGGGTTTTTCCACGCAATTTTACATAATTCTTTAAATTCGTCTTTTCGCATATCGTGACTTACGTGATCGCCGTATATGTGATTTAGGTTTTTATTATCTTGCGGGAAAAGACATAAAATTCGTATTTTCCCTTATTCGTATTTTCATTATAGCTTAGCGCTTGTTTATGAGCTGCCGGTGTTAAAATTTGTCTCGTAATTTCTTCGTATTTTTGTCATCTTTTGCTGTTTTTTATCGTTTGTGAACGTAATTATTGTTTTAAATGTGGATTACCAACTTGAAATATGGTGCTTGTAAGTGAACTAAAAAACCTGGTTTGTTATATTTTTCATTTACTTTTGGTAGTGTCCTTCCATTCTATCACGCTTTTTGAAGTCACCATGCCTAGCCCACACTATAGCTCACAAGCTTTATACAATATTCGGAGGAGACAGGTTTTCACAATAGATTCACGGTTGATGAACAAATTAAAAGACTTATCAATTGCTCGACATCATAGACAGATAAGAGGCTCGAGAGCTGGATTACAACAACGCACTGGACATACACATCCGTCTAATTTCAGCTTTCCATATGGTTTGACAGCAAATGTAAATAGCCTCCAAGGAAAATTTATGCATTTAGAACAAAGAATTGCTAACTTGCGTAATCATTTATAGCTCTACAAGAAACAAAACTTCAAAATTTGGACAAACTTTTCCAGAATGAAATGCCACAACACAGAGTAGCAGCAGATAATGCGCTGCTAATCGACGATTATTACATGTTTCGTCATGACAGACAATTTTAAGCAAATGAGGGAGGACTCATTGGGCTTATATTTTAAAGAAATGGACAATATGTACCCCTAAAGTATGTCAATCAGTGTCGACAGAAGATATTGAATTGCTCGCAATCCGGGCCCGCCCTCGTTATCTACCAAGTGACACATCAAACATTACTATTGTAAATGTGTACACGAGACCATCATCAAACTTTACAACAGCTGATAATGATTTGAAAGCGGTTCTTGCTAATCTACAAAGAGAAAATCCCAGGACCTATTTCATTATTGTTGGTGACATAAACAGGCAAAGAATCAGATTCCTTGAAACAATGTCCTTCGAAAATGAAGTAGATTCCTTGAAACAATGTCCTTCAAAAATGAAGTAGATTTTGTCACCTTCCCCAATGCGAATTCAACTCTGGATGCTGTGTATGTCAAAGGTGATTATTACGTTACAAGGAAGACAGCCCCCATCTCCACGTCTGATCATAACAGTATATTACTAATGCCAAAATACAACCAAAAGCACCGTAAATTTGAACCTAGAAAAAGGAAAACAAAAAAGATTTAACAGACCAAAATATAATGAAAATGCAGGAATGTCTTAAGACCACCGACTGAAATATGTTCAAAGAATCATCGTTTAGTCTTAACTGAGTTTACAGAATCTACTTCATGCTACATCGAGTTTGTTAGTAAACAGTGTATACCACTCAAAAAGTCAGCACCCGTGACAATGACAAAACGCATTCCACCGGATAGCAGAATTACCCAACTGGAAAAAGACAAACAAAAGGCAATAGAGGAGGGGATTAAAGGCTTGAGAAACAAGATTCAGAGGACAATAAATAAATGCGTACGAGATGTGAGAAGTTGTCTACCTACTGTGGTGTAGCGGTTATTATACCTGTCTACAGACCACGAGGCCCCGGGTTCAATCCTGGGGTGGGTAGACACGCCAGTGCACCACAACTGATTATTAAAGGCCGTGGACATTGACTTGGTTGTCGATGTTATGTCTGTCCGTACGTCGTACCTGTGTTCTCGTCTGGGTCGTATTAAGCGTTTCGTGATAGCATTTGTACTATCATAACCGAATACGCAGGCGACGACCCCGTCATTGTAATTGTGTGTTCAACTCTCTCTCTCTCTCTCTCTCTGTGAGAAGTGAAACCTTTGGTCACATAAAGGTTAATTCAAATTCTTTTTGGAGCTTGATTAAATCTGTCAGAAACCCATATGAAAACAATACAGTTTGAATTGATGAAATTTTTGATTTTTTTTTTTCATTTCCGGAAACTTTTCTTGTAATTTTTTTCATTTTCGTGAACTTTACTTGAATTTTCGTGAATTTTTTTCCATTATGCGAAAATTTTCTCCAAATTTGGAAATTATTTTTAATATTTGGAAATTTTCCTTCATTTTTAGGACATTTTCAAGTTCAATTTCAAGAGTTTTCTTTAATTTTCGTCAGTTAAACTTGCTTCAATTTTTAGGAAATTTTCGTCATTTGGGTACTAAATTGTCATTAAATTTTGAGTAGTTTTCTTCAAATTTTGGGAAATATCCTTCATTTTCGGGAGATTTCCCTCGTTTTAAAAAAAATTTTGTTTAAATTTACCCCAAAAATCTTTGCTTCCTTGACCTTTTCCCCTGCATTGGTTTTAAGTATTTTTTTAAACGTTGCTACCAATTTAGATCTATCAGTCTATGTGCCCAACGTTTTATTCTTAATATGATTATTTTTTGGGGCAACAAAATGACCTTGCCTTAGTGAAACATAACCCATCACGCCACTGGTATCAAGACCCATTAACATAGGAAGAACGCCCCTTCACTTGGGAAGTGAAGCAAATCGCCGTTTGGCTGGATATGTTCCCCATAAAATGTTTAACCACGGGAAGTCGGGGTGGGGTGAGGGAGGGAGGGGGAAGAGTCAAACTAGCGAATAAGTTGGGATGGTTGGAGAACAGTCTTATATATTATCCTTTCAAACGCTACAGTGCATGCTACCTTATACTTAGCTCGCTGTCAACGAAATGTACTTATCTTTTTGTAATCTTTTTTGTAAACATCTGTCAGCCACTTGGCCAATTGACCAAGTTCAATACAAAATGTCATTTGTATGTTTAGTTACATTATTTCAAGAAATCAGTAACAGCAAGGAATCCGTGGAGAACATTTGAAAAGTAATTTAGATGTGAGTGACGTAAAGCCTTCACTTTCTTAACAAATGTTTGAGTATTTGATGGAAAATTAATTCGGCGTTCTTTGTTGATTGAAAATTATATTCCTGGCCTATATTCAGTGTAACGGCTCTGACATGCAGTAGAGTCTGGTTTTATTTCTACTCAAATCTGAAGAAAAACAAAAATGATTAAACTTAAACACCTCCTCAATTGAGAACTATTTTTGAATAATATCTCTATTTCTACTCTGCTTATTTTCCTCATTCATACAATGTACATGTCAGTTTACCATTAACTCATCCTTGACATTAATTCATTTTTATATCTTACTCTTTTTTACTGTTATTTTACTTCTCCGTTATCTAATTATCCTCAACGAATTTCATTGCTGATGTTAAAGGCCATGCAAGCCTTTAGCGGTACTGATGGATTCCCAAGAATACTTGGAGTAACGTCACACTACCCCGTCCCTGGAAAAGTCCAAGACTTCATTGGAGATACTCAATGGCGGAAATCCCTCACAATGGCGGCGGCTCTCTTACTTCCACCCGACGCTCCAACCAGCTTTACCGTCGTTGATTGGCTGTCGATAACTTGTGACCTGTGCTATGCTCTGAAAACAATGAACAACTTGGGCTGAATTCATGGAGATATTAAGATGGACAACATCTTAGTGGACCGAATCGCCACTGACCCATCAATGACGTCATGGCTTGAGGACGAACTTTAGAACATGAAGTTGATCAACTTTGGAAAGGCTTGTCGGCTTGACTCAGTTCCAAATGTTATATTCAGTATGGGTACGAGAAGAAGTGCGATCTATACGGGTACAGCATGCAGCTTGCCCCAGATATCATAGAGGGACAATCTTCTCATACACCAAGCTCAGAAATGTACTCACTCGGCTATCTAATGAAAAAACTTGGGTTCTTCACTGAATCTTACTTTTTAGATAAACTTGGCGCTGATTGCATGACCACAGACCCTGCTGCTCGATTGACATTAGATCAAGTGATTCTGCTACTGAAATCCGAAGTCTACGAGAGCATGTCCCGAGAATAAACAAAAATGGCATGCTGGTCGTGATACCACAGACGGTCATTTCGAGCATCCATTACAAGTTAATCGAGAAGAAATTGAAGGCAATTAGGTTAAATCTCAAAAACTTTTTTCACCTCAAACTAAAAAATCCAAATATTAAACTGCTGAAAGCTGAATAAAGGGGAACTTTTTGTGCAGTTTACTGCTTTTTGTCGTTTTAACTGAGAAGAGCATGAATATCGTGTTTCTCAACTTTTTTATGTAAAACACCTCATTACAGCTGGATTTCTTCGAAACCTTAAAATCACTAATATCTTGTTTTTATAATCAATCAATCAATACACACAGATCTTTTAAATATTCATTGAATCATACCTGTGTAATTACTTTATCAACTGCAATACTATTTATTCCAATTAAATATTATAAACTTTAATTTGTTTATGCTACCTTTCTTTTGTTAAAAACGAATCTTGTTCAGTAACAAAATTGACAAACTTTTAGAAAACCAAACCTGTTGTCGTCATTTCTTATACTAATAATCTAATTTGTCATGAGTAGATTAAGATTAAGATAGGTGGGGGCATAGGCGGCGGAACTTGAGATCACAGAGGGCACGTCATCTCCCCTAATTTTGTGAACAGTTCAAAAAGTGCCCTCTTTCAAATATAAAAAGTGCCCTTTTTCATAGTAAAAAGTGCCCTTCCGACTGTCTGAGGAGGAGAAGTGCCCCTTTTCAGAGGAGGAATGTGCCCATTAACTCTTCAAACATTGAAAAGCATTCTCCTTTAGACTATATGTATGCTATTTTCAATTGACTGCTGAAGAATGTAACACAGTATCGCCTAGAAAGAAACTAAAATTGTGGAATTTTATAATCTATTCATCAATTTTCCCAAACACGATGTTGGGGGCCCAACAACTCTACATTGGATTTTTTTCTGTACTGAAAAATCAGTTACATCTGCTTACCTTTATTTTCTCCAATCATAAAGTGTAAAAAGTCTTTGAAATAGGACCCTATTAGAAATGTGCGAGCCATCACAAATTTCATAAATGAAATTGGGCTCGAGGCAAAACTTACAATACGGACTCGGGCCCTTATCGTCCCCCATCTTTTTTGCAAAGTTCAAAAAGTGCCCTTTTACGGAGAGGAAACTTGAATGTTCTGTCAAATATTAAAACAACAGGCTTGTCTTTTTATTGTCAGATTGAATCAATTAGCACAAATATTTGCTATGGCCGATCAGCCCATATTTCAATAATGGGGCACCTTTTAGTGGGTTCATTATAGGTACTGACTTGCTGAATACTGGATTGTAAATTTTGAGTATTTCTTGTAATATATTATGAGGGGGGGGGGGGAGGGGGAAGGGATTATCCTAAAGCTACTGCTGTCGTGAATGGTTTCAAAATACGTCAGCCAAAAGTACTCTTCAAGTATAGAACATTTTATGGTGTTTTGATACCTCAAATGAATCAGATTTCTCAAACTACCTAATACTATAAAAACAAAGAATCAAATACGACATTATGAAGATGCTCAAATTTTATTCGCGCCATTATCATGCCCTATAGAGGTAATTGTGGTCACCCAGTGAAATTTCCTTAAAAAATCAACTGAGCTAAGTCGGATCATTGGCTTGGTAGGTATTACTTCACTGTGGGGGCGGCGGGTAGGGATTTTGCGTCCCCTCTTTCATAAAATGCTCATAAAATTTGTAAGTTGGGGACATATATCTAAATTGCATGCACCAGTTTGACTGTTAGATGGGCGAAGTCCTGATATATAGACCAAGGGGCGAAACTCCACGCAGGAAGCCTCGCATTGCACATGATTTGGATTGCAAAATATTGCTTAATATTGTGTCAAATCTAGGGTCTAAGCCTTGCGTTTCTCGTAATTTTGGTAACTAAAAATTGCCTAAATTGATGGCAAACTTAAGAATGAAGCTTTTGGAAGGATAGAAGCCCTGCATTTCTTGCAATTTTGAAAGCAAAAAACTGATTAATACTGTGTCAACTCTGGATCCAAGGTTAAAACCATGTTAGGGGATATGTTAAAAGGGGCGATGTCCCAGAAGTTCTGCGGTTCTCGTGAAGTTGATAACAGAAATTTGTTTAAACTTGTGTCAAATCCATGACTGCACAGGGCCCCCGACACCGGGGAGGGGGAATGGCATGGCCCCCAATAATTTTCAAAGCAATGGTTTTCAAATAGGCCTTTGTCCAACCTATCCGATTGGCAATTGACAACATCGGTCTTGGCCCCCTCAATATCAAACGTGTGTCGGAGGCCCTGCTGCACTTTTGGTAGCAAAACTAATATGCTTAAAATTGTGTCAAATCTAGGGGAGAAATCCTGGTAGGAGCCAGGGGGAAAAGTCCCGGAAGCCATACGTTTGACGTGATTTTGATGGTAGAAAATTGCTTTAAATTGTGTCCAAACACTGGTTAGTTCCTGTAAGCCCTGCGCTTCTCGTGATTTTAGTAGTAAACCAGAAACCAAAAGTTTGTGTGGTTCTGATGCCCTATTTTTTAAAAAAGTTGTAGTAGTGCAAATGGAATGATAACGTTATTTGTGTATTTTATGGACTCCTATTAAATGTCAATCCTTACATTATAATTAACATCTGAGGATATTGATATCTGCTTAATTTCATTTTGTTGATCAGTTAGAGCCCCCAGTCAGACCCCATTTGAATTTCAAGTCAGCATATTCAGATGTTCATGACCCCTTCCTCTCCAAACAGAGAAATGTTGACTAGTAACATAAAGCAGGTTTTAAAGCAATAGCAACTTTGAGCCCCAGTTGTTGTCTTCGATGTCAACCCCCCCCCCTTTCCCTACGCCTAGTGTGTGCATGAATTTTTAATTGGTAGGTGCTAATACACTATAAATAGCTGTGTTTTTAAACTGACAAGTTTTTACATTTGGTTTTAAAATGTATATATATATATATATATATATATATATATATATATATATATATATATATATATATATATATATATATATATATATATATATATATATATATATATATATATATATATATATATATATATATATATATATATAAATATATATATATATATATATATATATATATATATATATATATATATATATATATATATATATATATATATATATATATATATAAATATATATATATATATATATATATTTATATTTATATATATATATATATGTATGTAATGTATGTATATATGTATGTATGTATGTATGTATATATGTATGTATGTATGTATGTATGTATGTATGTATGTATGTATGTATGTATGCATATGTATGTATGTATGTATGTATGTATGTATGTATGTATGTATGTATGCATGCATATATATAAATATATATATATATATGTATATATGTATGTATATATATATATATATATATATATATATATATATATATATATATATATATATATATATATATATATATATATATATATATATATAAATAAATATATATATATATATATATATATATATATATATATATATATATATATATATATATATATATATATATATATATATATATATATATATATATATATATATATATATATATATATATATATATATATATATATATATATATATATATATATATATATATATATATATATATATATATATATATATATATATATATGTATATATATATATTTATATATATAAAGAAAAGTAAAAATAGCAGACTTAAGCAGAAAACCAGCATACAATTCATTGACGCAGTTGCGGTAGGGTCCAGGGAGCGAACTCGCCGGAAGATTTTTGAAGATTTATATTTTATCGTTGCCCAAAAATAGGCCATGATTATCGCGGTTCTGGATTTTAAATCGAGTGGAGATATATCTAATATCTAGACGACTCGGGCATGAATGATTGAAAGCATATCTGATTTAAACATGCACATCTGACATTTTAAATCTCTTCCCGAAGAATTGCCCAATTATGATGTTGTTAGCATCATAATGCATAGTCAGCAGGATATGTTTCTGATATCTAGACGATTCGGACACCCGGTTCGGACATGATTGAGGTAAATTTCTGAGTGGAAAAGGGAGGGGTCGTAGGGTTCAAATTTAGGGAGTCACATTTGAATACCTTTTAGAAGCCTGACAATCACGTCAGATGCGTTTAAAACTGTTAAAGAGAAGAGCTAACATTACCCAATACTGTTTACATGGCTTTACTTTACATGGCAAACTTTAAGCAATAATATAGACTAAATCACAAAATAAGAATCTGAAGGAGATTTCTTTTATTTTATAGAAAAGTGGGTTAGCTCCCCTATACCCCTCCGCCGTTGCATCAACAACATTTTACAACTCGTATCGACAAAGTGCCCAAATAGGATGATGTTGTCAGCATCATGACAAGTCGGCGGTCAGGAAGACATGATTTGGATAGTAGCTTTGTCGGGCATGGCCTAATCTGCTAATGGCTGAGATATACACTGAAAGTCTAATACAAGTTTATTCGATGTTTCTAAATCTCTCCCTGACTATAAGATCGGTGTCCAGCCGATTTCGTCATTTAAATACGGTTCTTTTATGTCCGTACGGGACCATTTTACTTTTGCCAGACTCAAAAACCTATTATGACGAAAATTTGCAATGAAACTGTAAATAAAGAATTAATTTAAAGTAATGGTTTCACTACAGTTGTTGGTTTGGAATGGGGAGGGGATGGGGGGAGGGGGAAGTTACCTTTGGAAAATTTAAGGAATTTTGGGAAATTTCCTTCATTTTCGGACAAGTTTTTTTTCCTCGTGAATTGTTTGGCCAATTTGCGGAAATTATTTTCAATATTTGGGAGCTCAATAATTTTCGGGCAATTTCCTTCAATTCTGGGAAATTTCCTTCATTTTTCTGGCAACTTTTTTTAATTTTCAGGCAATTTTCTTCGATTCCCGAAAAATTTCTTAACAATTTCGAATGATTTTCGATATTTTGTTACATATTTTTACATATCACTCATCGTGAAGCTACATATGCTTACAATCTTTCCGGTTACGGATACGAAACATAAAACTTTCGTAAACTTGGTATTTAAGATGTAACCGTTCACCAAAAACTTAAAGCAAACATGCATCAGTCAATGTTCCAGGTACCAGAAACAGCTATTTTGGTGCTGTGTTAACCCTTACTCTACCAGCACTGTTTTGAAAATGCGCTCGGGAGGCGGGGCCAAAGACGGGGCACCCAAAACGGTGATAATATCGCCGCGTGGTAGAGTAAGGGTTAATCAAGGCGTAATTATTGAAGGGTCCTCTGTCTTGCGGGCAGAAAAGTCGGGCCCCTTCGGCTTTCGGGACCCGCTGGGCCGCCCACCGGGATCATGCTGCCTATATTTTCGGGTTGGCGCATATGTAGCGGGTTGATTAACCCTTACTCTACCAGCACTGTTTTGAAAATGCGCTCGGGAGGCGGGGCCAAAGACGGGGCACCCAAAACGGCGATAATATCGCCGCGTGGTAGAGTAAGGGTTAAGGGCCCTTGGCATTGTCCCGGCGAAGCTCCGGAAGCTCTGGAAATTTTCTTCTTTTTTTAGGGGAGGAGGGGGGGAGGGGTCATGAGAATGACTGAAAATCAACACAAACTGACAAAATCTAAGTAATGAAAAGTAGAAAAATTCGATTTCAAAATGTTAAACCTATAGTATCACATATAAACAGGCAGAAGAGAAATTTTGTCTGAAAATTGAGAAAAACATGTTGCAATTTGCAAGAATTATTTGTTCTTGATTTTTAAGTTGTTTCCTTCTGATGAATATCAAATTTTTATTGGTTGCTGAAAAAACGGTTTAATGAAATATTTATTCAAAAATTTACAAGAAATTTGGACCTACATGTGGCAGGCTTTCATGCTAGTACTGAACACCTCCTATATCAAGTACAGGTACAGGGCAGATTCACAATTAGGGCCCTTCTGCCTTGGCGAGCGCCATCAACTGGTGCTAGGGTATTAAGGGGAGGCGTAGACCAGACACCCCAGTCCATAGAAGATCTGCCAAATCTCCATGCGGTCTACTCACGCCCAGCCTTGCAGCATGAGCTCCCCTAGCACTCAAAGTCGAAGAGTACAGACAAAACTCGCGCGCTCGGGAATCGAACCCGGGCAGCTTTGAATCGCAGCTAAATGATTAGATCACTCGCCCACGAGCTTGACTAGTGGGAATAGGTGCTCGAAAGATATATTTAAAGAACGATACAATTTGAATTTGACATGTTATATCATCTTGTTACATCATCAACCTCATTAAATAGATCTAAGGAAAAGCTGTTAATAGTGGCAGCTATGTACAATCCTCCACAAAAGCAAAATGACATAAAACCGCTGCCTTCTTCAATATTGCCATTTTTTTTAGCCAATATCCAAAAATGCGCAGGGCGGGCGGGAAGGAGAGGGGAAGGGGAGAGGGGGTGGCATGCGCTTGTAACTTTATGTGAATGAGATAATCAACACAAACTGACAAAAATGGGGGAATTTGAGGAAAATATTTCAAATTCTTTAAAGTCAGATAAGCATTATCTTGGTTACCATTTCTAAACAGAAGAGAAATTACTCCTGAAAATTCGGAGAAAATTGTACATGGTGAAACCTTGGTCTGAAGATGTATGGTTTTAGATGTCCCAAATGCCAAAATGGCTTTAAAACAACAGAAATTTCCAAAGCGTAAATGACAATTCGTGGGATCCTAGCTGGTGCGAAGCAAGAGTAGGGACACAGGGGAAGAAGTCCCGGTTAAGGGTCCATGTACGGGGAGCGAAGCCGCGGAAGCTCTGAAGATTTATTGTCAGATTGTCTTTGATGCCCAAAATCGGCTGAAAATCAAGACAAACTAACACAAAATTGGAAAATTTAAGAAACCATAAGAAGATAATTTAAAGTTCTCATGTTTAATTTACTCAGATAAGCAGGGCCCATTTTCGGGAAATTATCCTCAATAGGCCTATTTGGAAGATTTTCCTAATTTCCGGTTAATTTTCTTCAATATTCAGAAAAATTCCTTCTTTTTCGTGCAGTTGCAATTTACTTCAAACAAAGAGCTTCCACACAAATTTCGGGCATTTTTTTTTCCAATTGTGGAAATTTTAGCGTTTTCTTGGTCAATTTTTCAGAAATTGTCTTTAACTATTATTAATATGCAGGCAATTTTCTTAGATTTTTGGAACATTTTCTTTGATTTCTGACTATATAAGAGCTGTGCGCAAAATATCATATTGTCAACATCATGCCGAGGCGGCAGGGCATGACCTAGATATCTAGCCGAGTCAGGCATGATTTCGATTAAGATAGGTATCTGGCCGACAGGGAGCTAGTCCCCCCCCTCCCTTCCCCCTAGTACGGACATGGGTTCTTTTCAAAATTCGATCTTCTTTTAGAGTAGCAATATCAAAAAAAAAAAAAGGAGATGGAAGAAGTGAATGTTTAGTCATTATTTTGTTTCGTTTCGCATAATATCAATCAGTCAATACCCTCCACACTAATGATGATATTTTGCGAAACAAAACGAAACAGTTATACTTTGTCAGTAATGTCATATTTTGCTTCGTATCTCTTCTGCGAAAAAAACCAAAAAAACAACACACACTGCTTTTTGATATTTGAGTGCTGTTTGCATGTTATCTTTATTTCATTTCATGTCATTTCGCAGAATATCTTTAGCCCAAATTTGATGCTTTTTAATCTTCATTGAAGATTAATAATTGACCTAATGAACATTTGAAAAAATCTCAAATTAGGCCTACTGAAGAAATATTCAACTTGACGTATATCCGAAATTGTTGTTGGTTTTATCTGCATACCCCAAGAACAAGATGCATATTCAGTCCATGGAGGTCCCAAATAGTATCTCCATGTTCAGTCTAAGATAGATTATCTTCCTATGTATGACTTAACATTACTCGCGGACATCACCATAAACTTCCACGGGAATTTATTTCAAAGAGAGATTATTATAGCTTCATGTTCATTGAGTTGTTATTTGAACCAAAAAAACAACCCCAAAAGCAACTCCCTCTTCATACACTGAATGTCAAACCAGACATCTACAGTGATAAATCCCAAACAGCTGATACAGTCATAGTTTTAAGATAGCCTATTCTACGTTATGATTCTCAACTGTAAAATTAGTTTAATTTTTTTGCCAGGAAGTGCCCTAAGTTTTAATAGAGTTTTATGGATTTGTCCTTCCAGTGGCGGTCTTACTAAAAATCATGTCCTTATGGTCAGTTGGTCAGCAAGTTCCTGGTCAGATCAATTCCCTGGTCAGGTTGTCGTGTGCTATGTACCGCAAATCTTCAACGGCAGGGTATGTTGTGTGGCATTCATAAAATCCAAAACAGAATTGTACTTCGTCCGCGTTGACATCCCACCAAGCATTAAAGCGATAGCATATTTGTTAGGACAGTAGAATACATATCGCTGTGAGATGACATTTTGAATTTTCCTAAAATGTGTGCAATTTATATGAAGAAACTCAGGGAGCGGCCTTTCAGCAAGCAAGCTGTTACAAAAACATCAACTGACAATTTCGTTTTGAAAAAGCAAGTAACTTTTTAATACCAAGGTAAGTTTGATTCAATATTTGCCACAATCAGTGTTGATGCCTGTTTCAATCAATCGTTTATTGTTATCATTATTGCTATCAATACCATTTTGGATACAAATTGAAAATTTATATCAATGAACTTTTTAAATAGCTCTTTGGCTTTTTTAGGATGTTTGTTGTCAATGGTAAACGGCCCAGGAGAAGTATTCCAATACTGTTAGAAATTCTAGGATTATCTAAGAAATTACACCTTTTTTGTGTGTCCAATTTACAAATCTATTTTTATAATGATTGTGTTGATAAAAGTTTAAAGAAGGAATTTTGTCCCCCAAAAATGTATTTGACACGTCACCGGTAAAGTTATTCATGCTTCCATACTTCTACTAGTCAAGGCACTTCCTCTGAGTTATTTCTTGGCCAGTCAGTATTTATAGTAATAACTAATATCTCGAACAGGAAGCTTTGATTATGTATAGGCCTATTAAGAATATTCTCCTTTTCTTTATATCGTTATGCATTTTGGTGATTCATGAGCACTCCGAAAATATTCAGTTCAAAAATATTATGTGCCAAGAAAACATTAAGTTGTAATGATTTATTCTGTTCTTAGAAAACTATAAACAAAAAAGCAGTTTACACAAGCAAATGTAGAGATACTCATATTGTCCTGTCATGATTGTTACCAGTTTTCGTATTCTAATTTCAAAAAATTAAATACTAATTTGCATGATTTAAAAAAATGACAGATTACAGGATTAAGGCATGATTTACCTTATACTTTTGGCAATTGTTTCACCAATTGTTTTTTTTAAAGAATATTTGAAACCATTTTAACTCATATTATAGATACATGTCCATGTAACTTCAACCTAGTCCGTGTAGCTTAAAGGATTATTTCAGTTGTCATGCTGCTTCAATTTGTACAGTTTAATAAAAAGATGACTTGAAAAAAAAATGTGCGGAAAGCACTGTAATTCGAATTTAGACTTCCGTGTCATTTTTGTAGAAATGATTGCTGTGGAAAGTCGGAAATTACGCCCTGGTAATTTTCAACCATTTTAATGCATTTTAATACAAAAAGTCCAGGTTAACTTTTTCTTCTATTTTGAATTTTTGCACAACTATTGATGTATGGCAATGAAGACAACTACTCATTTTTTTGACCGAATTTTTGTCGGATAAATTTCTTGTAAAATACATTTAAATTCATGCTCTCCTAATATTTACAATGATACAAATTTTGGAAATTTGCCCACACAAACAAATAGACCTATGTTTAATGCCTTCACATATATATCCCCAGATACTTCCACTCCCATTGGGGAATGAAACGTGTTTGTTATGAAATATTTATCATTCTTTTCGTTATTGCCATCTGCCCATGAAAGATATTTTGATGGTTTCAAGTTTGCTAAAACAGTTAAAGTGGCTGCATGGTGAGTCCAATTAAGTGTTATCTCTCGTCACCCCCTCCCCTCTTTTTCTTTTTCGAAGAAAACAAATAGGAATTAATATTCTTTTCGGTCCAAATACATGTGACCATATGTTGAAGGATTAGTTGACTGGTCAAGCATATCCATCTTATATGAAAGAGGACTTAAAAATAAACAAAATGGTGAAGACAGCATTAAAAAATCTTATTACATTAAGATATTAAACAGATATTAAACGTTCAAGTTTAAAACTCTGGCCATTTGGTCTTATCTGTGTGAAAATGACTGGTGTAGTAAGTTTACGATGGAAAGTTGGCGTCTTCATCCTCACATTTTAAACAATTTTGGATAAATTTATTTTTTTCACTAATTGAACTATTTTTCCACAAACGTTCTTCTGATGGTATATTATAAATACCCTTCCTAGATTCAGTTTTACTTTTTTTTTAATATCCCATAGTTTTCAAGTCAAAAAATCGCAGGACATGTATGAAAGAGAACATAAAGACTTTGAGCAATCCAAAGCTGTGACGTCACAACTAGTCTGATTTCAATCGTTTCTACACAAATGATACCAAACTTTAATCTCAGATATATCCTTAAAGGAATACGAATTTTCATTACTTTCTTCACTAATTTGTTTGAAGTCCTCTTTCATATAAGATCCCATAAGCCATTAAAATCCGAAAGATTAGTTTTAAAATTTTGAAAATAGCACCTTTATTTTTTGAGAAGTGACTAATCAAAGTTTGACCAATTTTCAATTCATCATGCTAAATGTATTATAACAGGCAGCGATTTCGGAATAACGGGAAAGGGGCCACTGGCAGTAGGTGCTCTTTTGAAAGTTTTGGCGGACCGGGGCAGAAGGTGCCCTTTTGAAAGTTGAGGACGGATTGGGATAGGTGGTTCTCTTTCTAAGTTGAGGGTGGACTGGGACAGGCTGTGCCCTTTTTACAGGTATATGAATTATTCTAGGCCATTCTTGAAAACAAATACTATGAAATAGAAATCCACTCAGTCACAAATCCTACATATAGTACATTGAAGATGATGCATACATTTAGTATTTATTTGACACAATTGAAGCATATCATATACAAGGGTCCCGAAATTAAGGGCCGTGGCAGAGGGGCATGGCCGCAATAATTTTCAAAGCAATAATTTTCAAAATAGGGCATTTGATCTATTCGACCAATATTGGTCCTGGCCTTCTAATCTCAAACCCATTGACGGGATTTTTCTACCGCAAGTGAGGCGAAAGGGGCGGAAAACTCACAAAATTACGCTAAGCTACAAACAAATCACCATACAAAAGTACTCAATTCGAAAAAAGTGTGGCCTATGATAAAACCATATGTGTAGGAACCCGGACCAACGTGGACGTCCCCAAATTTTCCGACAACTAAAGTGCCCCTCTTTGATAAAGAAAAGTCTCTCTTAACAACTATGCCTCCCCTCCCCCTTTTTTTTTTTCTTTTACCACGAGTTTCTTGTGAGTCGTGATGACATGGTAAGGGCGGACAGCTAAAAACTAACATTGTTTCCTAATCTTAGTTACTGAAAATGATGAGACTAATTTACAAAAGAAATATATGATGTAATACATCACAAATGTATGCATATTGATGCAAATCGCTGAAAACGATTGTGTGAAGTGTTTTGCTTTTATGGTCTGTAATAGATTATAAAGTAATTTAACTAATGTTACCTAAGTCTTCATGTGCATATATCTTTTAAACTTTCTTCAGTTCTTAGGAAAGGAAAATGCATGCAGTAACCTAACAATAATATGCTTTGTTAATATACATGTTATTGCTAATTCTAAACATAGAAATGTAATTTTATCAAATATAAAAATACTTGTTTGTTTATTCCAGTACCATATACTATCTTCAGCTGTATTGACTAAAGTGGCGTAGGAAGGTTCACCTTTCTGTGGGGGGAGGAGGGGGTGGGGAGGGGTAAAGAAAACACAATTTACCTGTGACAAGTGCAACAAAATTTCACGCAGGGGGGGGGGGGCAAAAACAAAATCCTTGTGACAAGTGCAAAAATTTCACTGGTAAATTAAGGTTCCATAAAAGATGCTGCTACTCCAGAATTTCACTTCAACCAGTCAGCTGTTCATTTTAAAGAGATTTCCTTCATTTTCAGAAAATTTCCTTTTTTTTCGGGAATTTTTTTAAAAATTTCAAAAACTTTTTGCCAGTTTTCGGAAAATTTTGGCGAGTTTTGGGAAATTTTGGCCACTTTTCCTAAACTAAAATTTTAGCCAGTTTGGCTAGATCGGGAAAGAGATGGCTCGACCGGAAAATAAACTCCATCAGAGGCAGTTTTCCCCTGCCCCCCTACGCCACTGATTGACTGATAGAAAACTAGAAATGAACTTCATTAAATAATTTGAACTTATTGTGAAAAGTTTTAGCGAATAAATACACGTCGCTGCAATTTTCAACGCGTATACCCTTGTTATTGTTATCATGCATCTTTCAGAGATGCTCTTATATCTGGATGTAGTTTGTTTCTATTTCAGAGACAGTACAGAAGCAGTTCCTAAGAGGTGCTGACACAAGACAGAGACGCGACATGAGAAAGTCACCTAGGGAAAACGGGAAAAGAAATACAAGGGTGAGACTGAAATTTTAATTTCAAATAATTTGCTTTATACACTTATACGTCACGGCGCCAAAAAGCATCAAAGTTACCACAACGATATTTTCAAAGAATTGCAGAGAATAAAATATACATTTCATGGCTTTTTGCACAGTGGACTATTTTTGAACACTTATAAACCAAAAGAGAATTGCATAAATGCATATTGATTAAAATTTGTAATGAATTGGAGCAATATATATATATATATATATATATATATATATATATATATATATATATATATATATATATATATATATATATATATATATATATATATATATATATATATATATATATATATATATATATATATATATATATATATATATATATAAATTGAATACGTTGCAGAAAAAAAAAACAACTTCCAACCACTCCTTCTGTCCCTAGAGTAACTTTATTAAACACTTTTAATAAAGTTACTCTATGGGTTGTATTTTCTTTTTCTATATTCAATCTATTATTTCAAAGGAATTACTATGAATCCGTCCCGGATCCTTCTACCAGCAGTCCATTGTTTGGGTTCTTACTTATATACTTTCTATATATATATATATATATATATATATATATATATATATATATATATATATATATATATATATATATATATATATATATATATATATATATATATATATATATATATATATATATATATATATATATATATATATATATATATATATATATATATATATATATATATATATATATATATATATATATATATATATATATATATATATATATATATATATATATATATATATATATATATATATATATATATATATATATATATATATATATATATATATATATATATATATATATATATATATATATATATATATATATATATATATATATATATATATATATATATATATATATATATATATATATATATATATATATATATATATATATATATATATATATATATATATATATATATATATATATATATATATATATATATATATATATATATATATATATATATATATATATATATATATATATATATATATATATATATATATATATATATATATATATATATATATATATATATATATATATATATATATATATATATATATATATATATATATATATATATATATATATATATATATATATATATATATATATATATATATATATATATATATATATATATATATATATATATATATATATATATATATATATATATATATATATATATATATATATATATATATATATATATATATATATATATATATATATATATATATATATATATATATTATATATATATATATATATATATATATATATATATATATATATATATATATATATATATATATATATATATATATATATATATATATATATTTATAGATTTTGGTCGAACTAATCTTCTGCGACATAATTTCCACACGACATTTTGTTTGGTAAGAGTACAGTAGTACCTCACTCATTCCTTGGATTAAATGCATCCTGTTGCTATTAATTCTTCTGTATATAGAGGAATTTCATCACGTGACTCAAACTCATCTGGAGGCCATTTTGCCGGGAAAGCGTCGTTGAATCTCACGCGTCTTCACACAGCTCAGTCACATTACACGTACAACCAACATACTACCTCGTAACCTACCTACCACCTCAGCGAATTTTATTGTTTTTGCTCGCGGCAACGATTTTACTTCTTTTTTTCCAAACGTTTTATATATTCACTGGGTATACGAAGAGCAACTTTTACGTGAACGCCATCTGATTGTTCGTTACACGCAGACAAAGCCTACATATCTGGCATAAAGTGCTCACAGGAAATCCTATACCGAAGTTTGATATACATTGCGTCGTACAGCAGAAACCCATTTCGAAAGTCTCCTTTAATTTTCACAAAATGTCACCTTTTTTTGAGAAATTTCCTTCATTTGACGGTTTGGGGAAAATTTCTTTCAAATTTCTTCAATTTTCCCTCATTTTAGTTAAATTCTCGCGAAATTTTCTTAATTTTTTGGAAGCTTTTTAATTTTTTCTAATTTTCGATTTTGTTTGGTTCCGATGCAATAAAATCAGGAACTTATTGGGTCATAATAGCGTGTGTATATGTATTGTATGTGTGCATGTGTGTATGTGTATGTGTGTATGTATGTATGTATGTATGTGTGTATGTATGTACATATGTAGGTATGCGCATGCATGCATGTATGTATGTGAATGTGTGTATGTGCGTGTGTGTATGTGACGGTCAGCTCGTAAACGCGATATCTCAAGAACGGTACACTGGATTCAAGTCATATGTGGTACACAGATCTGCAGATGTCTGCAGATGTGCCCTATTGTTTTTGATGTCATGCATATTAATGAGTAGGCGGGGCCCAATGTAAAATTCTTGAAATATGAGGTTCATATTTAAAGAACCACATGTCTGTTTTGTTACATGTGTGGTATAGTTATGATATTAGCTGGTGTGTACATGTTCATGATGTAAAAACGTTGAATTTCATTAATATACATAGTTGGCGCGGCTTAATATGATTTTAATGTAAAGAGCTTGTAAACACGGTATTTCAAGAAGAGTAAACTGGAGTAATGTATTAGGCTATATGGTACACAGATAGTCCATGGTCTGCGGATATGGCCTAATGTTTGTGGTGATGATTTCATGCATATTAACAAGTGGGCGGGGCTTTAAGTGAAAATTATGAAAAAGTGATCAATGAGCAACACTATGTCCGTTTTGCGTCATATGGGCATGATACTTTTATTTGTTACTAGCTGACCGTCACTTACACACACACACACACACACACACCCACACACACACACACACACACACACACACACACACACACACACACAAAGAAACACACGGACAGACGCAAAAATCACCAACTTTTGTCCCGTTCCAAAAACTTATGACCCCTGCTATGAGGTCGTCATATGAGAACCCCTGGTAGACCCACCAGCCCTAGTAGTGTAGAAGGCATAGGCAATTATTTGCCTATCAGCCTATACAGCAAAGAGACTACAATTTCTCATCCACACATATATGTATATGTGGGTGATGAAATAAAAATCTAAATAGGCCTATGCACACAACAAACTTTGATCAAAATTTCACAGCGTGAGCAAAAAACGTAGAACTCATCACAACGCGTAATATGTCTTTGTGACGCTCTAATGTTAATACGCGTTGTATACTGCGAATGACGCGTGTCAAACTGAGGAATAAAGAACGTGGATTTTAACGCACTTATTATTTGACTATGTGCGCACACTACTGAGTGTACAGAACCTATCAGAAGCTTTTACCGTGCGCTTA